>JBBMKA010000015.1:12521764-12555829 GCA_037833695.1 Sechiopsis laciniata
TAACTAAGCCTTTAATTTAAGTTGATCGAAATCAAAATCTCATAGTTAAATTTGATACACATATATAGATAAAATTATATTGTTTTACTCTATAGGTAAAATTATATTGTTTTACTCTCTCTATATATATAGTATGCGTGTACCATAAACTTTAAAACTTTTATTGATGCGTTTACAAAAACTATATATCTTTTAAAAAACATTAATCAAAATAGAATCTATTAATGTGTAGTTATTATTTATTATTTTTTTATTAATATTTTTTAATCAATAGTTATTATATTATATAACATGTGATTAAGGTTATATTTTTGTCGACTAAGTAAACACACCACCAAATACTGTCACGTATGGAAAATTTGGAACTCCCCTTTATATTCATAAGTATTTTTGTATATAAAAAATGACATATACAATATAATAATAGGGAAATTGCATATTTGTATTCGAAGTACACTATAATAAGTAATTGTAGTATTTTTTTACATTTGCAAGTTTCCCTAATATAGAAAAATTATAGTGGATGAACTATAACTATAAACTAATAATAAATATAGGTAAATTTTAAAATATTTGTATTTATAATTATTAATAGATTTTAATATAGTATTATAAAAAAGTATGTAACAATACATTATATTTACAAAAAAAAAATTAAACAGAATATATTTATAATTATTTTCTAATATATATATATATATATTTTGAAATCAATTATTATCTAAATTCGATTCTTGCTAATAATATATTGTTCCTTTAAATAATAATAATAATAATAATGTCCAACTGTGAAATTTTTTTCAAAAATAAAATTGTAAAAGAAAAGATTAAAACGCGGAAGAGGGAGACAATGGAGATTTAGTTATGATGGGCCCCACCCACGTGCCCAAGTTGAGTTGCCACTTGGGATTCATCTAATAAGCGACATTTGCACTTTACGACGGATCGAACCCGAACAAGAGGCGCATTCAATGATGCCTATTTGCACTTTAAGCTCCGATCATTTGGGCTTGGGCCTTTTCTAGAGGTTCTGAAATTAGTCGGACAGAACCAGAACATCAAGAGCAAATAGGGAGACTAGACAAGTCTCTTTCTTTCTCTGTATTTCAAATGAATTTTGTTGTTTGTTATTATATAAAAGGGAATAAATTTCCAATGATTTGATATAAAAGATATAGATTTGAGTGATACCTGCACGATATTCGTGCTTATATGGATTAGGTGTGCCCGATTTTACCAAGGACTCCAATGTGAGCTCATTCAGCGCACCTTGAGCAGTGAGTGGTGCCGCCTCATAGAGCCTTCAAATTAAATACAGAGGTGACTCATTGTGCAAGGTGGTTTTTGTAGGAGTCGAGTTTATTGCTGGTTGTGTTGACTTGTTTGCTACTGAATTAATGGCTCTTTTGAAGGGGGCTCGTGTGGCTTTGGAATTGGTTTTGGCCTCCCTATGGATTGAAATAGACTGCAACGTGTTGGTTGATGTTGTTGCATCTCAGGCTCTCCATCCTTCTTCCTATAATGTTTTGTTTGAGGAGTTTCTAGAGATATTTTATTCTTTGAATGTTGTTGGTTTTTAATTTGTTTTTCGAAGTGCTAAAAGAGTTACCCATGATTTGGCGGCTGATGCTCGCGTTGTTTTGGCAATGATGTGTCGTTTTCAAATCCACCTAGTTGGGCGATCTTCTTTGTTAATATAGATCTTGTTTTTGTAGTCCTTTGAGCCCTTCTAATGATTAAATGAAATTGGATTATATATATATAAAAAATTGAGTTGTTAAGGCATCATTTGATAACCATTTGATCTTCCAAAAGTTTATTTTTGTTTAGAAACAAAAATCACTTAATTCTCTATAGATATCCATGTAGATTAAACATATGGTATGATAATTATTGTAGGCTTCAATTTCAAAAACAAAATACAAAAAACAAAATGGTTATCGGACCTAAATTTTGTGATTTCATAATAGAGAGGTAAGTGATTTTTTTAAATGTAAGACAAAATATAATTTTATAATTATGATATATTAGATGAAAATTAGTATAAAAATAGTTCACTTTATTTGGACCAAACATGTTTTTATATTTTTACTTGTCGAAAAAAAAAATTATCAATCGTGTATGATTTTTGCCTTTCAAAACAAAAAACAAAAAAATAAAAATAAAAATAATGATCAAATAAGACCTAAATGGCCTTTTACTTCGTGGTAATCCAAGATTTTTATGGGGTGGGGGATCTGGATTACCATGTTCATTTTGTAGTAATGACCAATATTTCAATCATCTTTGAGATGTCGGACATTTTAAGATGCCCATTTGAGAGTTATTTGAATGTCCTCCTTCAAGATGGTTTTTAAGATGTCTATACATCCTCAAATGACATTTTTTGCATTGACAACTAACTATACATAATTAATTATATTTATATTTTACATTTTGTTTACAAATAATTTTAATGAAATTTAAATAATATTTTGATTATTTTTAATAATAATTTAAAGTGCATTGTATTTATTATATTTTCAAATATAATTGTCTATACTTTTTATATTTAGCGAATTTTAATATTTTGTTCAACTGATAAATTTATTTTAGTTTTTTTACTAGGCAAATTTATTTTAAAATATAAGATTTAAATTAATAAACAAATGTTATCTAAATTTTAATTATATAAATTAATGTGTAAATTAAGTTACGATGGAATTTAAGACATTTTCATACAGTTATCTAAATATTTCGTGATACGTGTAAATTATTCATACAAAACAAACATGACTATCTAAAAATGTCGGACATCTATAATTTTAAATATCCAAAGATTCTCGGATTACCATAAAGTAAACTACCTCTTATCCATAAATTTATCATTTGTTAAAATTGGAGTGATTTGTTTTATTACTTTAGTCTATTCTCTTAAAAAAAAAAGAAACTCAATTACAAGTCATGATCTAGCGCTTCTTCACGACAACAATAATGTAGGCAAGTGACATATCCTCGAATTGGCAATAGGTGTTCTACCCGCAAGGCTATATCACAACATTATTTATTTATATATGTAGTTGCTCGAAGTAGTTTGCATACCTGGAATTTTGTCATGACAAAATATACAACTTAATCCTACAATATTTAAATGTCAAGAAAATTTATAATAAATTAATTTTTAAGTAACTGCTCTATCATAAATTAAACTAATTACCTACTAATTTATCGGACAATCATTTAAAACCCTTCGTCACTATCTCTTATTACCAAAATTACCCATCAAAACACAAGTTGTAATTATGTGTGAGCTATATGAGATTACAACAAGTGGGGTGGGGGAAGTGTGGGCTATTTGATGGAACAAATTAGGCATATATATATAATTAAACCAAAGATTGTTAAATTAAATCTTTAATTGGTATAAAAATTTCAATTTTCCAGTCTCCTTGTTCTCTCAGCTCTCGCTCTCGCTCGTCTCTTCGGTGCTTTTCCAATCGGCCATACGCATCAATGGCAGATAAACCCAGTCGAGCTCTGGTCATTCTCGGCGATGGGCTGGCTCGTTTTGTCGATCAATCTCACACCCATCTCCATGCGCTCGCATCGCTTGCTTCCTGTGGCTTCTTATCACTTCCCAATGCTCCTCCTTCAGGTTCTATCACCACATCTTGCTTGCTTATGCTTTTTATCCTCTCTGCTGTTCTTTCCACCGTATCTTAGTTACTTCTAAAATTATCTGTTCAATTGATTGGAATCTTGTTTCTTGCTAGGCTAGAGAATTAGTTGTCGTTCGCCAAATTAAACCCACAATTTACTTCGCCAATCGGCACTAATTTGTTGCGAAACGAGAATGATGATCGGAAACCTATGTTTGATGAATTTGATGCTAGGTTTTGATCGCCGCTGGTTTGATTTCCGGCCGGTTAGAGTGAAGAGTTGTGTTTTTGAACATTGGGGCGTGTATTTCATAACCCAAATAAATTTCACGATGCCGTCCGGGGCAGCATGGTTGGTTGAGGCTTCGGCCCTCCAAGGTTTGCTTCCCTGGAGGTATGAGGTTCGAGACCCACGAGTTGAGAGTTGAGCTTAATTATAAATACTTGAGAGACTGGGACATATACCTCAAAGATGGTGCCTCTTATTGCTTTCACCAATCTTGAATTCAATCCTAATTTCATTTTATTGGACTTAATACTCGTTTGAGTTGAATGGACTCTGATAGCATATTAGATAGTGTGAACATCCATTTCAAAATTAATTAGTGATGAAAAGAATAATACAAGGATACAACTATCTTATAAATGCTTGAAGGACTCTCTAGAGGAGCAAAGCTCTGATTCCTGGTCATAAAAGAATTTAAACGTTGCCGTGATTCATAAGTTGAATCTGTTATGTTCTTATCTGGTTCAATGTCTTCCATGTTTTCTCATGCTTATGTTTCCATTTCCAGTGAATATTAAAAAGGGGGAATAGCGGGTAGAGGATAATTTTATTTAGTAACCTTGTTATCAGGCGTTTCTCCAATCTTAGGTACATGTGTTTTTCCTTATATTCTTGAAACTTTGATTTATGATATGAAACCTGAGTTAAGTCAATAGCTTATTTCAATTTAGTATCTAAACTCGTTGTGCACTAGCTTCTGAAGTCTGGAAGGATTTCGTTGGCCTTCTCTTTTATCTACCTCGTATTGGGATTTATTTGATGTTTTGGATTGCAGAGAGCGAGGAAAAGCGGATGATTAGAGAACTTGCGCTTCTATTCGACTCACATGTCAATAAGGTATTAATTTTTTTTGCTCTTTGAGCTTCAAGGACTAATCTTACAATGAAAGACAATCTTTGGTTTTTCAGAATGGGGGTGATGCTGAAGGAAATAGTCAGAGAAAGACCATACCTGAAAGGTAATTTATTCTTCTGTTATCCGTTCAGTTGATGTCATGAGTAGGATAAATTTACAGGATGGTTTATGAACATATTGGCTTTGGGTGGTGTTTTATGTTGCTGCTTTAGGTTCATGGCAATGAGAGCTGCAATACTGACAAATCATTTAAGTGTGCAATGTTTTGGCTCTGAACTTGGCATGTCTTTGTTGCGACTAGATGAGTTGGTGCCAACGAATTGTCTCGAGTTGCCACCGGAAGACTTTCTTGCCTCTGAATTGTTGAAGAAGCTTGGTTTTCAAGATGGGAAGATACAAGATACAAGTGAGTTTGATTTATTGTTTGTGCATATAGGAGTTAGTGACAAGGTTAATGATGAGAAAGACAAAACGAAATATATCGATGCTTTGGTTGGTGATATCTTGCAAAAGGCTCAACCGGGGTCAGATATTGGTACTTGTTTGCACTTGTCCCTTGTGATGAGCTATGGGAATGTCTCAAACGATGATGAATGCAGCTTGTCTGTTTTGACTTCCAAAGATGTTAAAAATTCTGATTTGTCAGTGCTCTTTCCTCGTCAAAGTTACACGATGATGGGAGATGTCCAGCGCAATGATGTTCGGTGAGTCAAAAGTTGTACTTTTTCTTTGGATTGATGATTTTCCTTTTCAAAATTTTAGTGGTTGATATCTGTTGCATTATCTGATATTTTGTCATGGACAAGGCACCATTCTCCCATGTTAGCTTCTCAGTGGCAATATGGAGTAACCCGCAAAGATAAAGCAGAAACATTTTCTTTCAAGGAGTTTAAAGAGGTAAAGTTCAATACTTTTTCTTAATGCTTCCACGTTTTTTATTGTTTCAACTTTCATGCAACCGGCCATAAAAAAATATACCAACTTGTTGGTCTTCGAAATACCGAACCTTTGCTGCCTTGGGCAGTAGGATGGTTTCTTGGTCTTGTGAGTTCTACATCTAGCATCATTAGAATATTTACATTAGAATATTTATGTTGTTATTATTATCTTAAATGTTTTCCTCAAGGGCGTGGCAGAGTAGTTGAAAGCTTGGGATTTGAAGATGTGTTCCTTTCAAGGTCTCAGATTCGAGACTCACCTATGATATTAATTTGTAGACACTCCCGTGTTTCCATTCTTTTAATGTCTCCTGGTACCTGACCTAAGAATGGACGCTCCAATTTTCCAGTTTCAAAAAAAAAAAAAAAAAAAAAAACTTAAATGCTGGAATTGTATGGAGATTTGCTATTCTTATATCATTATTATGTTGCTTACATGATGTGATGTTTCCACTTGACATATTGCATGAGTTGTATTCCATACAGTCTCTTCAAATCTGATTTTCTTGGCCAGTGTTTGATTGGATTGTTTGTTCTATGATATGTCTTTTTTAAGCATTTACAAGTGAATCCTTTCTGTTTCAGGAAGGTAGCAACCTAGTAATACCAGCAGATAGATTTATACATGAAGTAGCATTCAAGCTTTGGAAGGCCCCCAAGTATGGAGCTTGAAATGGAAGTCACCTCAAGAGACTATTTCAGAATGAGAATAAGTCCCCCCTCCAAAAGCTCAAGTTCTAAGGGGGGAGGAACACATTGCCAAAAGCACTTTTATAAATTCCAAATACTTATAATCCAATGCTCGGAAAAAAGATATTTAGAGTGCTGCAATTGTCGCAGAGAATGGCTTCTGTTTAAGAGAATTGCAATGTAACGAAAAACTCCAGTTTCAATTTAGAAATTAAAGGAAACATTATGCTTTTTTGTGTGAGATTCATCAGGTAAAAGAAAAGAGTACAGGAAAGTTAAAAATGGATGCTAGCAGTAACAATTACTACATGTTGTATTGTAGCAACTTGTAACTCTCAACATATCAGGAAAGTGAAAATGACAAATATGAATATTGGTAATGTATGTACAGTGAACTGGAGGAAAGAGAAATGTGTAGGAAACTATGCAGTCACTGGCTGAAGGGTGCAATTCAGGTTGGGATCAACATTCACATTGTAGTCAAGATATAGTCAAATGCAAGATATATTAGATGGTGCGAATATCTATTGAAATGTATATTTATGGTCATTAAAGATAAATAAAATTCTTCGAATATCCATTGAAAATATAGGAAAATAGGTGAATATTTATCTCATAAAAAAGACAATAATGAGATTTTAACAACATATAACAATTATACCAAATTTTCTTGTCTACTCTCGCAAATAACTCTTTCCATGCTTGCCCGTAGGAAAATGACATAAATTGAATTTTTGAGAAATCTATTTTTATAAAATACTTAGTTAAGGATGTAATTATCCAACAAAATAATGGAAAAATAATACTTGATATCAAATTATCTTCAAAAAAGTAACACAAAAAATTTGAATAATATATAATATACATATATTAAAAAAAATACAAGCGGAAACGAAGAACAAGATAAGAAATACATTTTCGTCCCGTCTTGGAAGCAAGAGAGGAAATTTTTCTCCTACTCCCTCCTGCAACCCTGTCTAAACGAGGATTGCAGCCTAAAATGGCAACAGACAAGGCAACTCCATTGTGATGAGATCAAGCCCAAAGCGCGAGCGAAGACATCAATCCCGCACCGAGGAAAAGCGTACAATACGAAAGAATTTGAAGTCTAAAATTGCATCTCATCTTCTTGCTAAGAAAGTCAGCCGCGATCAGATCAACCAAAGCCATATACACGAGAATTCCCGCAGAGAGAGAGTCCAAAATGCCCTCTGCAACCAACGCCCCGGTGCTGTTCGGGTTGTAGGTGGAGGAGATGGCAGCCCCGATGGCGATACCGATGGGGTTGGTGAGGGCGAAGAAGGCGGCCATGATGGAGGTGGAGAGGGAGTTGAAGTGAGCCTGAGAGATGCAGCCTCCAAGGGCAAAGCCTTCAAAGAACTGATGGAAGGATAGGGCTGCAATTAATGGTCTTATGGTGCATGGGCTGTGGGAAACTCCCAGTGAGATCCCAATTATCACTGAATGTGACACTATTCCAAGCTCCAAAATCTGCCCCCAAAAGTAATCAGTTTAGATACACATCCTTTCTTGGGAGCTTTCATTGTCAAATTTATCATGATAACTATTTTAATTTTTTTTAAAAAAAAAAAAAATTTGAAACTTGTATTTACTCAAATTCTCTACATATGATTTCATCTTAATTAAAGAAAATAGATAAATTTTAACCAAATTTCATAAATCAAAACAAGTATTTGAAAGCCATTTTTTAGAATTCAAATGTTACTTTGGTTTTTGTAAAATTGTAGAAATCAAAATAATGAAAACCATGCAAAAACCAAATATAGAAAATTAAATTTGACATGTCATTCAACAATTTCCAAATTTGGCAAAGTCGCATACTACAATCAAATCGGCCCTATTTTTACACCTTTTTGGAATTTGACTAAAATTTCAAAATGTTATTAAAATATTGACACCATTTTCGAAAAAGAAAAAGAAAAAGTAGACAATCTTTCTTTTAAAAGCAGAACTTGATTGTCCCAAGAAATCCTACCATTTCCTTTTCACCAGTAATTTTTTACAATAATGAGAAAGTTTTGTTGTGATTACAAATTTTCTAAGTTTCACTATTAAGAATATTTCCAAAATTCTAATAACAATAAACACAACAACTAAATAGATCAAATTCTGAAAAGCTTCTAAAATTGTGTTTAAGAGAAAGAGACCCCTAAACCAAAAAGTGTAGGTAGACTTGAATCTAATACATAAGCTTTAAAATAGATATATGTCTATGTCAAAAAATTATTCAAATTAATAAATAAAGTACAATTAATCATTAAACATTTAATTTTTTTTTATTACATGTCTAATAAAACAAAACTTTTTTTCAATTCAAGAATTTATTACACATGAAGTTAATAATTTAAAACCTATTAAACGATTAAACTTATAATTTAGTACGTAATAAATTATTTGAAACAAATTAGGGTTTGTTGACTTCGGTGAACAATAAATTTTATCGTCATTATTTATAGGGAAATAAAAAAAGAAAGAAAATTATTATAAAATAAAAAATAAAAAGAAAGAAAATTGATTGAAAAAGTTGGTCTATCTGTTCACCGACATTGACATTTGGGAAATTGGGGAGCGAAATAAACGGAACCTCAACCAAATTCACACTTGATAATAATTTTTTTATAAAAATTAGCTATTAAATTTGGCTCAATTTTAATTGTCCTTAAATTTCAAAATCGCACTTTTACCTTTAATATTTTATCTTCAATATTTTGATAATGTTTAAACAAAATGGTTAGTTTCATAAAAAATACTAGACTAATTTTCTCGTGAATTAAAATTTAAAATATCGATAAAGTAATTATCAATTTTTTGTATATTTATTTTTTAAAAAATATAAATATAAAAGTAAATTAAAAAATTCCCAAAAAAAAGTGAATATTATTGGTAAGTTGTAATAAATATGGAGCTCTTTGTTGGCATATTTAAAAAAGATTTAGATGAAAGATTTATTAATTCTTCATCGAAAATTTATATTCAAACGACTTTTAATTATTTCTTTATCTTTTTTATTTTTAAAAATAACTCTTTATTTTTAATCATTCATTTATAATTACTTAACCACTCATTTCAAATCAATCAAAATAATTTATTTTTAATTATTATGTTTTAAACTATTCATTTTAAATCTACATCTAAATAAGATTTTAACTCTAACTTCTCTACATAAAAATCACATCCAAACCAATTTTTACTTAAAATTTTAAATTTCTAACTATTCAAAGTAACATTCTCAGTCTTGATATAACTTCCTTAAACATAGCAAATCACCGGCCCGAATGTGGACCAACTGATAAGAAATAAAAATATAATTTTTCCAAAAAATAAAAGGAAGATTTTAAAAATAGACGGTTTACCTGGGAAACAACGACATGTCGTACGCCGCTTTCGTCATCGTCGCCCTCGAGCTCATGATCATAGTGCGTCACGTGACCATCACATGCCCCATTCCCCTGCCGGTGACTATGCCGGTGATGGGCGGCGTGGGCATGGATTCCGACGATGTGCATCCCGCCGCCGTCCTCCTCGTTCGGGTCAGCATCCGGGTCAACACCGGACTCAAACCCGAAATTCACAACCGACCCGACCCGACTCTGTTCCCGTTCGTAATACCAAGTTCCGACGAACTCAACAAGAAGCGTAAACAGCGACGCCATCATCGCAAAGAATCCAGAAAAGGGAAATTTCGACCAAGGAAATTCCGGCAAGCACGGATCGGACAAAGCGTCGGTTCCGTCGGGGAGCATGTGGACGAACGCCGTTGCGAGAATCACGCCGGCGGAGAACGCCTTCGCCGCCGCGAAGAGGCTGCCGTCGGTTCTGAGAAACCGCCGGCGACTGCCGAACAGGGGAACTGCGATTCCGACGACGCCGGAGGCGAGAATCGAGGCGATTGCGAGTAATTTCAAATCAAACGCAACCGAATCGTTTCTACAGAGCTCTAATTCAGAAACACCACAGATCGAATTGTTCATCGATTCGGAAACCTTCCGTAGAATGGACTCTGTTCGAAAACCCATTATCAATAAAACTTAGAAATCAAGAACAAGTCAAAGAATTACAAAAATCTAGAATCGACCCAGTTCAATTCAGAGAGGAATCTAGAGAAAGAAACCAAATTAAGACGAAAAGGAAGAAATTACCGGAGAGAAGTCGAGTTTTGTCCCGGAAACCTTGAAAACAGAGCATCTGGAGGAAATCCTGGAACATGAAAGCCAAAAGGAAAGTGAAAATCGGAGAAGGGTTTTGTGTTGGGAGATCGGAGAAGGAGAAATCGAAAGGAAGGAAAAAGGAAGAAACAGAAAGAAGTTGAAATTGGGAAGGGAAGAAGAAGGAAGAGTGTCGACATAGTGGATGAAATTGAGGGCAGAGGAAGGGAATGAGTTACAAGTTATGACTTTTTAGAGAGCTATAATGTCGACACTCTTTTGCACTTCTAAATTTTATTCCTTCTTTGCCCTTTGAAAACTTTCTTTATTAATTTCTCTCTTCCTATTTTTCTTCTGTTCTTTTATTTCTCTCTCTGCCCTATGCAACTTTGGGTTGATTTTATTATTATTATTTTAATTCTTTTTTCCAACCATATTTGAGGTGTATAATTTTCAACATATAAGTTCTTTAGAGATGTTTGGAAGAAAAAGTCTTCAATTAGAAATAATTTTGAGTAGTTAAAAATTAAAAATTGTAGTAAAAAATTTTTTTGGATGTGTTTTTTTTTGTAGAGTTATTAAAAAATTAATGATTAGGAATGGATGGTTGAGAATGAGATATTTTAAAGAGTGAGAAATAAATGATTAGAAATGAATTGTTAAAATATAGGTAAAATGGATATCAAAGTAAAAAAAAAAATCTATAGTAAGATATTTGGTGTAGACTTAAATTTCAAAAATTTAAAATAAAAAATAAAATCCTTATCAAAAGAGCTACATTTATTTGGACGTATAAAAATATAAAATAGAGACGAATTCAAAAAATTCATTTTTAAGGTTCAAATCTAAATTTTTTTAAGCAGTTAACTTTTATGTATAAAAATATAAAAAAATCAAATATTTGGGAGCACATAAGTATATGAGGTCCAATCTCACATACAAAATGAACACAAAATCCAAAAATTTGGGGGTCATCATCACCCTAATTCCCTCTCCATTCTGGGAAATTGCTTTCTTTTTTAAGATAAGTTGACTTTGAGTGTATTATCTTTTATATACTTAGATTTAAAATTAATTCTCTTATCTATTATCCTATGACATGTTTGGATATGAGAAAGATGAGTAGAAGATGGAATGTTGATGGATTTAGATGTGTTGTTTGAATGAGTGTTTACATGAAATTATATTTTGATTAAAGTTGTTTGAAGAATAATTTATAAAAAACACTATGTTTAGATAAAAAAAAAGTTGTTGTTTGTAAGATGAATTGTTGAGAAAAAGTTGTTTTTAACTCGGGTTATAAAAAAAAATTGTTTGAAAAATGTCGGATGGAGGGGTTAAAATATGAGGTCGGAGAAAGTTTTTCTACCCTAAATAACCTAAATAAATGAGATAAATCTTACTCCACATTCCATACATCCCTAACTTAGAAGCTCTCTGCCAATAAAAAAAAAGGAAAAAAATCTTTTTTTAAAGGACCAATAAATGAGTTAAATAGATGAAAAAGATGATAGACAATTTTATTTAATTGTTTAATTATTATTTCCCTGTCACCTTTTTTTGTAACTTCAAAAAATTAAAAAGTTGTTGACGTGTCTCTTGAGTTTTCATATTAATTAATTTAAAAAAAATATATAATTCATGTAAACAACATAATAACTATATAATTAATTTATTGTATTTTTAAATTTATTTAGTCATTATTGTAATCAGTATTTCTTTATCTCACTAACGATTCCGTTATTTCAAGAACTAAAATTGAATATTATTGAAATTGTCAGAAATCAAACTGCTTGATTTTAAAACATAAAGATTAAAGTGAACGTCCAACCAAAAGGTAGGGACTAATATTGTATTTTTCCCTATATTTTATCTTAAATTGTAAAAGATACTAAATAAATTAAATTTGTTACCTTTCATATTCTGTTTACATTTTCAAGGTTCAGACTAAAATAATTGATATTTTTCTTGAGAATTTCAATTAAGTTACTAATTTAAACTCATTAAATGTTAATTTTGGAAAAAACTATTCCTTTTATGCCACCAACTTTTTTGAAACAAGGTAACCATGCTCGTCCTTAGGTCAGATACCAGCGACATCGAAGGATTAATATCACAGGTAAGTCTCGAATCTGAGACCTTAAGGGAAATATACCTTTAAAATCCAAGTTCAACCACTGCGTCACCCCTTGATAACATTTTTATGCACCCAAACTTGAATCTGGTTTAACCTCAAACTTAAAATTTCATCAGATACGATGCAAATTTTACATAATTAAATATGTGTTACCGAAAAAGGTTAACACTACAGTCACATGTTAAATCCTAAAAATTAGTATTTGACTTTCATTTATTTAAAAGCGATGGTACCTTCTATGTAGGGTTTATGGTCCCCTTTCTCTTAATTTTGTACTAAAAAAACCAAATTCACCCACTAATGTTAACAAAAAGTAGTATAAATCACCCAAAACTCATTAGTTTCAAAACATGGGCTAAAAAAACTAAGCTCAATTGAATGCACCCAAAACTTAAGTTCATTCATTATGTTTGAAGCTTTTAACAAATTAACAAGTACTGCTCCACTCTATATTTTTCTAGATTATAGGCTTATTTTATAACTCAATGCAAACTCATATATATCAAATGTAAAAGCAAATGATCAATCAAAACAAAACACACATTTGATAGATGTATCAGAATTGATCATCTGATTCAACCTATCTCAACTTTAAGCTCTATTAGGTCTCTAATGTGTACTTCCTTTTGGTGAGGCTTTGTTCCAAAACAATACTAAAAGGGGCAGTGGTTGAATTGGAATTAGAAGCTTTTGTAAGAGAAAAATCATGCTTTTTTTTTTTTTTTTTTTTTTTTTAAAATTTAAAATTTCTTTTGGAGAAATTGAGAGGAATCTTGACACCATGCTGGCCAGAGTTGTTAGAGGAATCTACGAGAAGAACAAAGCCTGGTTGGCTGGCCATACTAATTTTGTGGTTCATTTGGACAAATAGAGAAATTAAAATTTCAATAATGTAGCACTCCCAAGTTTAGATTCTATTTTAGCATTCTTAATGGCAAAAATTAGGGTGTTAAAAAAAAACTCGGATCAACCCAACTCACTCATTTTAGTTGAGTTTGGATTCAATAAATGAAATTTTGAAGATTAATTTAAAATTGGTTTGAGTTGAACGGACCTAACTAGATTTATTATAAATTTTAAAAGATATTTGTTTATGCATATTGGAATATATGCCTATATTTATTTAAAATTTATTATTAATATTAAAAAATATTTGGGTTATGTCTAAACTGTCCTACCTAATACAACATTTGAATTTAATTTTTATTAAAATGATAAAAAAAATTATAAATATATAAAATTATCAAAGATTGATGAAAAATTTCAAAAATTTATTTCAATATTATATTAAATTACTATATGATTAAATTTGGTTAAATGAATGTCATTTTGTTTGAAAGCATTCATCTCTAATAAAAAAAAAATGTAAAAATACAATAACAACTTATAGAATTTTAAATCCAACATAAAAAAAACATGAAAAAGAAAAAACACGAGAGAAAATAAAGAGAAAAAAATATGGGGAAGGGGATGTTTTCCCCTTTCTAAACATGAAAAGTGTCCATCATCCCTAGCTCATATATATATAAAAGCTCTGAATTGAAGTTCTTAATAAATCTATGTTTTATACTAGTTTAAAAAATGTCCATCATCTAAATCTTCGAGAATCTAGGTTAGAAACTAATGTTTATTTTATTATTGTTGCTATTGGATTCAATGTAGTCTAGGCTTGAACCTGATTGTCTTTATCTTTTGTTTGATTCGCTAGTAGGCGAAGTCACAACTCTCGTGTGTTGATGACTTTGTTATTCTCGTAAATTTTGCGGTCTTGGTAGACTCGAGGGATGATCCATACCCCTTTTATTGTTTTTGCAGTCTTGGTAGACCTGATGGATGATCCATACCCCTATTCTTGATTTTGCAGACATTCGGTCCCAACGGATGATAAATATCTCTATTATTTAGCGAACTTGCTGGTCCATGCAAAACTAATAAAGTTGATGACAGACTTGTTGGTCCATGCAAAACTAATAAAGATGATGAGGAACTTGCTGGTCCATGCGATATCGATTACCTGGATTTGTTGATCCCTGTAAATATTTTTGGTAGATTTGTTGATCCTCTACTTTCATATTGATGTTTTTGCGGACTTGCTGGTCCAGATAAATGATAAATATCATTATTTTGCCAAGAGTGGGTAAACAATCTTTATTTTGTTTGAAAAACATGTATAAAGCGTGTTATGTTTTGTAATTTTAGTTATGATATGTATGAGTATGTCAGGTTTGGTAATTGTATCTAGTATCTTAAATTTCTTATTTGGATTAATTTTTAGTATGGTGTAAGTTGGAATGAGATTGCACAGTAGAAAGTAGTGGTGGTTGTCAGTTATTTGAAGTTTAAGTCGTTGAGTCTAGTTAGATCTGAGCGATATTGAAATTCTGTTAGTTCATAACTTGTGAAGTTAGTGTAGTGGCATAAGGTTAAGGTCAAGCCTACTTTGGTTTTAAACGATATTATCTATGCTTGTATTTGAATATTATCGGGTCATTACACACAATGTCCCTAAACTTCGATGCAAAGTTGTGATGGCACTAAAAAAGTAACAATATTCTATTAATAAAAGTCTATGCAAAAATTGGATATTGATACATAAAAACACTTTATATTTCAAAATCAAACACATTTATATTTTGATAGAGTAGTTACATGATGTAATCTAGACTATAATAATAGCTAGATTAATATTAAATTTTGATATATTGATGAAACAAATAATTTTAAATTGATAAAAAAAATATAAACTTAAACTAAAAAATACACCAAAATAAAAATTGAACAATATTGAAATGACAAAAATATTTGATTTTGAAACTTTCAAAACGAAAATTAACCCTATACTCGAAACCTACCTAAAAAATTAGAGTTTCCATAGTTGATGATCATATAAAAAAAAACAATCTTCCCCAATTTTAGTATTCACAATATTTCAAGCATATCCATTCGCCACTGCAACAGCATTCAAAATGATTATCAAAATGTAAAAAAACCCTAATGCATAATCAAAAATCAAAATTCTCCTTCTTAATCAACTGCTCAACTCCATCCAAACCACAAATTCCATCCACCATTAATCGATCGTCAAAATCACTCCCCGATTCACACAAATCATCAACCAAAACAGGATAACACAAATTCGCCTTACCGCAAATCTCCGAACCGACCGGACCACCGCCGATCGATTCCGCCCCCGCCGTCTCCGGCCGCCGGTAATCCCGCAGCAGAAGCAACAAGCGCCGCCGCTGAGCCTCCAACAGCATGATTTCACGCTGCAACGAAGCGATGACTCTGTAGCAACCACCGGACGGATCATTCGCGCGGCAATTCGCCTCGAATATCATACACTCCGCCGCCGCGAATCGCTCCGATGGATCCAAATCGGCTAGAGTTTTCAAGACGTTCTTCACGCCGAACAATCTGCGGACGTTTTGGAAGTCTTGGAGTCGATTTGCGGGGAAATACAGAGCCAGAGGACAGTCCGTTGAGCATTTTCTTCGCTGGAATTTACAGGCGGCGCAGGCATTGGTCGCCGGAAAATGAATGGCGGTGTCGGTTATGGTTGAGGATTCGTCGGCCGCAGCCGTTCCAGTGGGTTCTGTGGCGGTATTCATTGGGTGTGTGGAGATGAAAAGTCGGCGCAAAAGTAGTGAAGGGAAAGGGGGTTTTGCAGAGAATAAAGGACGTAACTGACGGCGTAGTGGTGGGTTTTATTTTTGTGAGGGCTAATCATTAGGGGTACAATATTTTCGTTGTTACATTTTTTTTTTTGGGGAAATTGCATAAATTAGAAGAAAAATCCAAAAACCAGTGAAATTGAATCAAATCAAAGTGATTCAATCATGGTTCGGATTTTTGAAATTAATATAGAATCAATCGGTTTTTTTTTTAAATATAAGAACCAATATAATTATTATATAAATATAAATAAATAAATAAATAAATATATATATTTTGAAATTTGATGGAAGAACCAACTTAATATGAAATATGAAGTAAAAGTATTATGTTATTTAAGAGAACGGTTGTTTTTGGCTATTAAAAAAAGAATTGCAAAAATTAAATTGAAAATCAAATTGAAAATGAGATAAAAGATAAAAAAAAAATCAAATCAAATCAAATTTTCAAAATCAAAATCGAAAATTGAACGAACAGTTTTGCCCTTTATTGAACATGAATTCAAATCTAATTGTTGAAAAAATGAAGATATTGGTCGGATTCAAAAGCAAACCGAAATCACTCTTATGGATATGTATAACTTTAAAAAAAATGAATGAGTAAATTTTAAGCTTTATCTTATAGTTTCAAAAATTAGAATTTTTAGTTAAAATTTAATTTATGATTTTAAAAATTAGCATTTAGTCGTAATGTTTGATAAAAACCTAAAAATGTGACATTGTTGTTTTTAATTGTTATTGAAATAAGTAATTAAAAATTAGATATTCATATGCCAATGATAAAATTATGAGTTAAGTAACTCGTTGAACAACAAATCACATTATTTACACATTTATAATGAGTTTTTACGTATTTAACTCGATAGCGATTATGAACCAAAAAATTGTATTTTAAGTTTTATTATATATATTATAGAGACTAAATTATAATTTTTAAAATTATGAATTAAATGATAACATGCATTTTCATATAGTGATTAAATTTTAAATTTTCTGTACATATAACCAAAATCAGTTTTTAAGTTTTACAGATTTCGTTTTAAATTAATTTAAATTAAAATATCTGAAGTTTAGGATTTATTGTTTAGGTATTTTTAACCAAAAAAAAAAAAGAAAGAAAAGGGTTTAGTGTTTAGGTTTAATATCTTAAAGTCAGTGTCTATAATTTAGGGTTTAGAGGTTCATGAGTTTTTTTTTTTTTTTAAGGTGTCTGAGGTTCAGGAGTTTAGTGTTTACATGAATATTTAAAATAAAATATTTTATTTTTTAACCGAATAAATTTGTAAATGTTCGTATTTTAAATTCTCTAATTTTAAACCTCCGAAAAATGCAAACTTTTTTAGATGCGTTTATTATTGGAAGGATTGATAGGCATTGATTTTATTGTTTGCTAAAAATCTAGTTCAACATTAAGATCACGAGTTTGATCTTAAAAATTGATATTTGAGAATAATAATTTTTTTGTTGTAGCTTTTGTGGTCTCCTCCACCAAACCACCCACAAAGGTAATTTGAAAATGTGTGAATACTTACTGTGTTATGAAGTGTCATGCAGACAATCTTAGCCAATCTGGTAGTCCCGTTCCAAATCGTATGTTGGTGTCGCAAGTCCTTCTTGGCCTTGATGAAGAGTACAATCCCGTCGTTGCTACCGTGCAAGGAAAACCCAATATGCGTTAGACAAATTTGCAAAATGAGTTGCTGGTGTTTGAAAAACGACTTGACTATCAAAATGCACAAAGGACTTCTGCAACTTACAGCCACAATGCCTCAGTCAATTTTGCAACTAAAGGGATTGGTCCATTCATCCCTCCACGATCCGAACCCACTGCAAATGGCAACAGCGGCAATCGTCAATCATTCCCGCTTGGTCAGAGAGGTGGCAGAAACCAGTACCAAAGGGGTCGTGGTCGGGGTCGAGGAAGAGGGTTTTACAACCCCTCAAATAGTCAATAGCCTTGCTCGGTCTGCCAGGTATATGGTCTGTAGGACACAATGCATTTTTTTTTTGTTACAACAGGTTTGACAGGCAGTTCCTCCCTAATCAGAATCAAGGTCGTGGAAATGGCCATCATATCAATAATACTCAGAATTTTCAGAACACCACAACCTTTATGGACACCAACAACCAAAATTCGCCCATTGCAAATTCGGAAACTGTTGCTAACCAATCGTGGTATGCAGATAGTGGCGCATCGAGCCATGTCACTGCTGACTTTGCCAACTTGAATATTGCAACTGAATATGGAGGTACGGATCACATTGTTTTTGGTAATGGATCTTAATTGCCTATTTCTTTTATTGGATAGTCAAATCTAACTAATAGAACATGATGCTTGAAACTTGAAAATATTCTTTGTGTACCTGCAATATCTAAGAATTTTGTTAGTATGTCAAAGTTGGCATGCGATAAATTAGTATTTGTTGAATTTCATGGTGATTATTGTCTTGTTAAGGACAAGGGTACGGGTTAAGTTCTGTTGAGAGGGGCACTCCATGATGGGCTGTACAAGTTGGAGAATGCAAGTGTAGAGTCGCAGGAAGTTTTTCATTCCAGAAACATGAAGGGTCATCGGACATGCTGTAGTCCAGTAGTTTTGTCGTGTGTTAATGTAGCTGTGAGCAAGGATACTTGGCACAGGCGTCTAGGTCATCCATCGTCCCGGGTTTGAATTCAGTATTGCAATTTTTAAATCTTCCTGCCAAGAATAATGAAGTTATTGATTTTTGCTCTTCCTGTAAACTTGGAAAAATGCATGCACTACCGTTTTCTAACTCTGACTCTCGCACACTTGCAAAATTTGATCTAGTGCTATCTGATTTATGGGCTCCTCTGATGTCGATATAAGATTTTCATTATTACATGTTATTTTTGGATGATCACAGTCCTTTCATTTGGATTTATCCTTTCAAACAGAAAAGCGAGGCTTATGGTGCTTTCAATCACTTTCCCGCATTGATAAGAAATCAGTACAACACTTGTATTAAGTCTTTTCAATCTGACAACGGTGGTGAATTTATCAGAATTCATAAGTTGTGTGTCAAATATAGTACACAATCACGCTATTCGTGCCCGTACACATCCGTCCAAAATGGTAGAGCTGAACGAAAACACAGACAAGTTGTTGAAGTCGGTCTTACTCTTCTTGCTCAGTCGTCCATGCCCTTAAAATATGGGTGGGATGCTTTCTTAATGGCCACTTCATTAGTAAATGTCCTACCAACTACTGAACTTCAAGGCAAGTTACCACAAGCGGTTGATCAAGGTAAGAGTGCTGATTTTCATGATCTACGTACCTTTGGATGTGCTTGTTTTCCTAACCTGCGACAATATCAACGTCATAAGTTTGATTTCCACTCAATTAAGTGTGTATATCTTGGGCCTAGCAACAATCACAAAGGATACAAGTGTCTCCACCCTGATGCTCGAATAATCATAACCCGTCATGTTACGTTCAATGAAAATGACTTTCCGTTTGCTTCAATGCAACATACACCAAGCAGTACTATCCCCCAACAACTATCAAGTATACCTGCCCCGTCTCTCCCTCTTCTTCATTGGCTACCAACGACCTGCTCATCTCACCTGACAACGTCTCCAGCTCTTCCACATGTTACCCCACAACCTTGGAAGTCTCTTCTCTCATTTCCTCACCCAATACCTCAAACCGAGTTCGTCCCTGTTAACCCCCTACCCTCTCAATTTGACGTTATAGCAAATGCAGCGTTTTCAACTAGTCCACATGTTTCTGTCACCCTACTTAGCTTGCCACATCCTCTTGTCAACAACCCCTTGGACTCTCCTAGCTCTTCCATGGCCAATGAAACCATTGTCAATAACCCAGTACCCACCATTTCATCCCCTATCCGCCACAACCTATGTTGCCTGATCCAGTGACTGTCCCTACTTATCCAATGGTGACTAGTATTAAGTCTGGTATAGTGAAGCTCAAGGTGTGGCTTGCTACGAAACAGTCCACTGATTGGTCTATTACTTAACCCACAAGGGTGAAAGATGCTCTAGCAACTTCACTGTGGAAAGATACAATGGATGCTGAGTATGAAGCATTTATTCGGAACCACACTTGGGACTTAGTTCCCTATTGTGAACGTTACAACGTTGTTGGCAGTAAGTGGGTATTCAGAATAAAACGAAATGCTGATGGTACAATCCAGCGCTACAAAGCATGTCTTGTGGCCAAAGGTTTTCACCAGAGTTCATGCATCGACTTCTTCGAGACATTTAGTCATGTTGTTAAGGGGTCGGTGATTCCCGTTGTGCTCAGTCTTGCGATGTCGACGGGCTGGTCCATGCGCCAACTTGATTTTAACAATGCTTTTCTAAATGGACAGCTTCATGAGGATGTCTATATAATTCAACCCCCAGGATTTATGGATGCAGATAGACCTGCCTATGTATGTAAATTGAATAAGGCGTTGTATGAGTTGAAGTAGGCTCCACGCTCTTGGAATGACACCCTTAAGCAAACATTTTGTCAGTGGGGATTCACTACTTCCCGGTCTGATACATCTCTACACATCTATCGGTCCGAGAGCACCATCCTTCTTCTTCTCATCTATATGGATGATGTCATTATAATCGAGAATAACACATTGTTGATACAACTCTCGTTGATGCTTTAGATCAGACTTTTTCTCTCAAAGATCTTTGGCCACTCCACTATTTTTTGGGTATCCAGGTTCATTACCTCGATTCTGGCATTCTTATCAATCGGTCTAAGTATGCTGGCGACCTTTTGCAGCACCTTGAGCTTTTTGACCTCAAACCGGCTCACTCTCCCTGTGCCATGAGTTCTCCCTTATCCATCAGCGAAGGTATCCCGCTTGACAACCCATTTCAATATAGAAGCACAGTTGGTGCACTTCAGTATCTCACTCATACTAGACCAGACATTGCCTATATAGTAAATCACCTTAAGTCAGTTTTTACAGCGTCTCATTGATGTTCATTGGCAGGCCGTTAAACGTCTTGTGCGCTATATTAGTGGCACTCGACATTTCAGAATATTCTTTCAGCCGTCACTTGACTTGTCCATTTCGACATTCTCTGATGCAGATTGGGGTGCAAATGTTGATGACCGTTGCTCTGTGGCAACTTACTGTGTGTTTGTTGGTGGAAATCTAGTCTCTTGGTCCTCAAAGAAACAGTATGTTGTTGCTCGCTCCAGCACAGAGTCAGAGTATCGTGCCTTGGCTCATGCCTCCGCCGAAGTCATTTGGCTTCGCCAGCTTTTGTCTGAATTTCATGTTCCTCCCGCAACAGTCTCTGTCTTGTGGTGTGATAATCTGAGTGCAGGTGCTCTTGCTGCCAATCCTGTTTTTCATGCACGGATTAAACATATTGAGATTGATGTCCACTTTGTTCGTGATCAGGTTCTTCGTCGTACGTTAGAAATTTGGTATATACCATTAGCCGACCAGCCAGCTGATTGCACCAAGGCTTTGTCACACTCCCAGTTTAAGCTTTTGAGGTCCAAACTCGGTGTGGTTTAACTACCCCTTTGTTTGAGGGAAGATATCAAGGATCCACCTCAAATCACAGTCCGTAAAGATGCAGATATCCCTCTTGCTTTATCGTACACGCGTGATATTTGCGAGATCTCCAACAAACTAAGAATATAAAATATCTTGAATATTATATTGTATATTGCAGTTTTATTTTGCTTAGATTTTATTCTTTTTGTTAAAATTTTTTGTGATTGGTTCTGTATAAATACTACCCTTTTGGATTCTCATATAAAATACTAGAGCAAGTGAATACTTCAACCTTTCTTCTGTTTCCATTGTTTCTATCTTGATTGGCTACTCTACGCCTCACACAATTACAAACCTAAACATTAATAATATATAGGAAACATATTCTAACCTAATGAGATCATTGAGTCTTTCATAACAATAAACATTAACATAACAATGCAGATTAACCTAACAATTAATCTAATCCTATACTAATAATCCTAACAATATAGAACCCCTAAAACTAAATAGTAAGTATAGTTAAATCTTTCAATAAAGGGGCTAGAGCTTCAAATCAAATTCATTATTGAACTCAGGGTACATTTAAGGTAATAGTTGAATTATTACAACAAATAATTGTTTTAGTAGGAGAGATCATAATAAAATATGTTTGAAATGCAAAAATTATGATAATTTATATTTAAAATATAAATTATTATAACAATGAATAATTATAATAAAGAGTTTTGTTGTAATATGATTGTAGAGCTAATATAGAGATGGAAGATGATAAATTAATTCCATGAGATTTTAATATTTTAATGGTAAATAATATGTTTTGTGACGATAGTTAAAATATGTGTAAATAAATACAAGTACAAGTTATAACTTAATACACCCTTACAAGATACAAATACCCAATAATAATATATAAACATAATGGATAGATAGGTAAACTCTAGAAAGTTTCTATTTTTAAAATATTTTTTTATAAATTATTTAAAGAAAAAAAAAGATTAAGTATAGATTCAACTTTAGAAAAGTTCACATTTTTTTTTTAATATAATACTTATATAAACTATTTAAAAAGGAAGAAAATAACATTACGTATTGGGTAAACAAGAATATCCACTTAGCCTCGTTATCCATTTGTAATACAAACGCATCATGATAACCATCTTAATTTTACGATATTTTAGATGTCTAACAGTTCAATAAATGAATAGTGCTTAATGAAATCCCTATATATATATATATATATATATATATATACTCAAAATGAATATAATAAAATGATGATGAGAAAATGAAATAATTCACATTTGAGTAACGATTCATAATCATTCTTCATTTCTTTTACAATTTCATTCATTAAATAACTATTTTTTATTCCGACAAGCAATTACTCAGCAACATTAATTTATACTCAATGACCAAGAGGCCTTGAGTTCGAATTCTCCCACCTCCAAAATAGTGCATAGCAAAAAATTGGGATATATCTAAATAAAATGACGCTCATGAATTTGATAAATTCAATTAGTACAACAAATAATCTCCAATCATTGTACATATAATTTTCAATTAATGTTACATACAATTTTCAATCAACATATTCTTTTGCCACAAATAATTTAAGTAAGTGGAGCAAATAATCTCCAATCAAGAGTTGGTAAATGACATAATTGAAATATACAAAAGAAAAATGCATAAAATTTTAGCATGAATGAACCATTCTTGTAAAATGTTATAATTAAAATCGAAAAAACAAAAAAAAACATAGAAAAAATTGGCTAATTACTTACGATTAATTACTTGTCATTAATCATTCTGTATGATTTGATCCACTTGCCCCAAACATTCCCTAATAGGCTTATGAAAAAAAAGGGAATTACGTAGAGATAGATAAGAATGATCAAAATCTGATTCTTTTAGCGTGCATTTCAATTCTCTCCCACCTGATCACAAGCAATCACAGCCGTCCGATTCTTTGACCATCACCATCAAGTTCAACCCATTTCAAACACCCTTTATATTGGGAATCGTAGCGCTTCTCTTCTTCCTTCTTCATCCAAATTCATTCCATTTTCTTGCACAATTAGGCCCTTGAATTCTCAAGATTTCACTATAAACAACAGATTAACCAAACCCACCAGCGAATTCAGTTCCCCCGTTTCTTCTCTGTTTCAGAATCTATAAATTGGGCAGTCTTCAATTTCTGGTTTAGCGGGTTGTAGAAGAAGATTGAAACGAGGGTTTTCGAGGAATGCGTGCAGAGGATGATGATGATGTTGAAATGGGAGATTCAAGAACGGTTCCGATTTCGCCAAGAGCGTACAAATGGGTTGCGAATTTCCACCGGGATTTGTTGGCTGGGGCTGTAATGGGTGGAGTTGTACATACGATTGTTGCCCCGATTGAGAGGACGAAGCTTCTGTTGCAGACCCAAGAGAGCAATATCGCTATTGTTGGGTCTGGGCGAAGGCGATTCAAGGGTATGTTCGATTGTATTTTTCGCACTGTTAGGGAAGAAGGCATTCTTTCTTTGTGGAGAGGAAATGGAAGCAGTGTTATTCGTTATTACCCTTCAGTTGCCCTTAATTTTTCTCTTAAGGTATCATCGATTTCTGTTCGTTCTTTTTGTGTTTCTTGTTCTTGTTTTCTGATTTGTCTGAAATTAGGTTTGGGATTTAGATAGTACGTTCTGAATGTATGGCGAATGTTGAAGGAGGAATTTAGTTGTGGGCTGGGAAATGTTCTTGTATTTTGTTATCAAACTTGGTTTGTTTTGTTTTCTTGTTCTTGATGGAGTTATATTTGGATAGAGCCTTGAGATAATGGCTTAATGGCTGGATGATCACCATTTTCTTGATCTTTTCTGATAGGAGTAACAAGATTTGTGATGTTAGCCTTTTCTTTTGAATGTGTAAATGCTGATAACAGAACTCCTAGTGTTAGTTTGATAATGTTCTAATCATGATCTTAAGTGGAATGATGAATTAGTACAGACTACAAACGTTAAGGCGTTTTCAAAATTTTAGTTATGTTCTGTTCTTCCTCCAAATTCTCATGATGATAGGAGATGGGAAATCAAGAGGCTGATGATGAAATGATAGTTATGTTATGTTTCTTCTAATTTTAGTTAATGTGTTGTTTTAATAACATAAGTTATCAGTTGGCCAAGAGAGAAAATTGGGTAAAAATGAAGGAGAGAATATGCACTTAATTCTTTCACTGAAGTTTGATCGAGACATATCTTAAAATTTCAGTTGTAACCTCGTTTGATAATTCTAAGTGGGCAAGGAATTGTTCAGTGTGGCAAAACGAGCAAATTAATCGAGATTGTATTAAATTTTGGGTAGCAATTGGCTTGTATCTTTGATCAAGAAATTCTAAGCTGGAACGTCCCACCCAGAAATAAAGATTGTGTTAGAGTTTTTCTTACGTTCTATTTCTAAAACTGATATCTCTTGCCTGTCTGCTATATTTTTTATACAAGCTTTGGTTGGCATTCTCTGGTAGAGATTCTGCATTTTGGTACAAGTAGCCTTACTGATTTGTATTTCGTTCATTTGATACTCATTTATCATCTTAGAACTCGATCGAAGATGTGAGTAACACAAAATATCTGAAATATCAATTAGAGGTTGGAGAAGTGGCTTCTTTTTGTTGAGACTGACATTTTAGTTCATTTTAATGTGGAATTGCTATTCAGCTTTGAACATTTTATATTTTATTAACAGCTTTTCTGTTTAACTCTTGTAGTGAGTGTACGGTCTTTGAATATTGTTTCCATGTACAGGATCTATATAAAGACATGTTAAGGAATGGCTTTGCAGATGGTCATTTTCTTTCTGGTCCTTCAGCCAATTTTATCGCTGGGGCAGCTGCTGGTTGTTCGACATTAGTTTTGATATACCCTTTAGATATAGCGCACACTCGCCTTGCTGCCGACATCGGAAGGACTGATGTCCGTCAGTTTCGAGGCATCTGTCATTTTCTTTCTACCATACGACAAAAGGATGGGATTCGAGGGATTTACAGGGGACTTCCAGCCTCTCTACAAGGAATGGTCGTGCACAGAGGCCTTTATTTTGGCGGTTTTGACACAATGAAAGAGATTTTGGCAGAACAGTCTAAATCAGAGGTGGCACTATGGAAGCGTTGGGGAGTGGCTCAAGCGGTCACAACCTCGGCTGGACTATTGTCATATCCGTTCGACACGGTTAGAAGGCGGATGATGATGCAATCTGGCTTGGATAGGCAAATGTACAATAGCACCATGGACTGCTGGAAGAAAATTTATCGAATGGAGGGCATTACGTCTTTTTATCGAGGTGCTGTTTCGAACATGTTCAGGAGTACGGGTTCTGCTGCGATCCTAGTTTTGTATGATGAGGTGAAAAAATTCATGAAATGGGGTGGGTTAGAGTAGAAGATAACTGTTCGTTTGACTGTGATGACATCTTGTAGAGTTTAGAAATAGCATGAACTATGTTTTGTATAGCGAGTGTTGAAATGAGCTCGAGTTCGTTGCTGTAAGAGTGTTCCTAAACCATTCATACGCCTCATTCTATCTCGAGGCAATCACTTGAACACTGATTCTTTTTGTTATATGTGGAAATGATAACACAAATTCAACAACAGAAATACCCTAATAAAAGAGAAGATTCTGATATGCAAAAGAAAGTTACTTGGTATCTTGTTTCATCTTCAACTTTTTTTTCCCTCTTCTTTGAATAATGTTTTATATTATCTTTCTCTCTTTATATATATTTCTTTAAAGGGAATATGTTCATTGGTTTTGGGAGTCACAGCAAAGGGCAGTCCATGAAAGTTGTGAAAGCCCTTTATTCTTCTTCCTTTCTTTGAAAACAGAAAAAGCAGTAAAGTTATAGTTTTTTACTGTTCATTCCCTTGGTAAAAGTAAAAAAATGAAAAGGAAAAATCATTGTACCAAAATTTGTAACTGTACAGAACTGTAAATTAATTAAGAGATAAATTAATATGGTTCTGAATAGATTATACTGAGTTCTTTTTTTTTTCTTTTTTTTTCTTTACCGTATAATTTATTTTTTAATTTACTTTGTAATGCTGCATCCACTCCAAATCCAAACATCGTTTTCTAACTTCTGTTTGGCACTTCAATTTTTAGGTTTTCTTGTTTTACAACAATCTTAGTTTGGTTTTTTTCTCTTTTAAATGTTTTGAGTTCATTGTTTTAACTTTAATTTTTAGACAAAATTCATTGTTTTTTTAACTAAAGCTTGGTCAAAATTAAAAACAAATACAAAAAAAGGGTTATGAACTAGTAACTTTTTTATTGTGGAAGTATGGCTATGGTTTTCTTAGTATATATGACTGGGAAGATTCAAACTCTAAACTTGTGATCATTAACCCAATGAACTCAATACTTTTATATATGCGTATAAAAAATTTAATGGTGTTTCTTAGCATTTCAGTATATTTTATATTTTGAGTACATAAGAATAACTTTGTTATATTTATAGTTTGCTTTTCATTCTCTAAATGCTAAATTATACATATATATCATTAAATTGTGAGTTTTGTTTCAATGATATCAATAAAGATATATGAGTACTTTTCATGAATAATAATAAAGAAATAAAAGAATTTTATGGTTGTCAAAATTTTAGAAAAAAAAAAAATCAAATATAACAAAAATTTATTCAATTATAACAAAAACTATGAACAAAAATTTTATTCAACATTCTAACTCGATCTCAATTAAGTAAAATTGATTGAATATGATATAAGTTAAAATATTTTGAAGTTACTAAAATTAAAATAAGAATACTAAAATTTACTACCTACAAAAAAATTCCTAAAGTATAATAGTTAAAAAAAAGTTCTTACTGCTAAATTTTGAACGAAAAGTATTAAAGTTTCATTTTAATAATATCTTCAATAACTCATACATTAAAAAAAAAAAAAGTTATCATAGAAAGTAAGTCATATGGTCCAAAATACTAAAGATTCAATCTTATAATATTTTAATTATTAAATCATACTTAAACATGGTCGTAGTTATAGTCTATTGTAGGCATTTATTAGTCATTACAGGAAATAAGTAAAAGTAAAAGCACCCTTTTTTGGGCAATAGGAGAATCTTTAAGCTACAATGATACCCACACGTTCTATGGTGGCGACGAGAGAATTTGCCTATAATTACAAAACTACCCCCCACCAACAAGTTTAACACAAGCATCCATCTTCTGATTCGCACGTGCAGGGCACCTGCCTGATCCCCATCCTTCAGCACTGCACGTGTCCCACCTGCACCTTTTACAATATCATTTTTCCCTCCCGTCATTTCTCAAACACAAATTTCTATTTCATTTTACTCTTTAAATAAATAATTTGATAGAATCCATTTTGATTCCTTGTCTTTAAATATACATTCATGAACTACAAAAGAAATAATAATAATAATAATAAAATGGTAGAACTTTACTTGGGTCTTTGTTTTTTATTCAGATTGGAAACGTTCAAGACTGGATACCAACTTTATTTGGGTCTTTATTTTTTTTAACTCTAAGGAATATTAATTAATTCAATCATAACGCATACCTTGAAACCAAAAAAAAAAAAAAAACTGAGATTAGAATTTAATCAACTTTTTGAAAACTCAAACAATCATGTTTCAAATCAAATTGATTTTAAAAAATTGAGTATATTTTTTTAGTTCAACAATTGAGTGAGAGATTAAACCATGATCTTTTTTGTTCATAATAAATATTGATACCGTTCGAACTATTAATTTTGTTGCCTATATATAAACATATTTTCAGTAAAAACAAATTGGTTTACTTTTTTACTTTTAAACATGTTTTCAACAAAATTTCTTATATATACCTTAAAATCTTTCTAAAGAAAGTACAAATACTTGGGGTGCATGAACAGAAAGATTCAATAATATGTAATAAAATGCCTACTTCAGTTTTAAGTGCTTCCTTCAAAGTCTCAAATTTGAGATATTATAAAATTAGAAGTTTGAATTCATCACAAATATATATTGATGAATAAAAAAAGATCTCACGTAACAACTAGAATGATAATAGAAATAACGTAAATATATGTTCATGAAATTATTGAATAGAAATAAAGATCTTTTCAAATATTGTTGAATTAAAAAAAAAGAAAACAACATTAGAAAGTAAGAATTCAAACCTATAACTTCAAAATCATGAACATATATTTAAGTTATTTATATCATCACCAGATATTTGTCATCTTTCTTTTTATTCATCAATATCTGTCATATAAATTCGAACTTATAATTTCATAATGATTAGATAGTGCATGACATCATTTAGAGGCTATACCTGCAGAGCTCCAACTTGTATGAGTTTGGGAACAAGATGGCCACTAATATGGAGAGCAACGAGAGTCTCCAAGCCGCCGAAGCAATCGCCGCCGATGAAAACCGCGGGCGCAGAGCAGTCCCGAGCAAACGATGGAGATGAAGGAACAGCGGCGATTTCGTCGCGATCGTCAAGCTCAATAACGGTGGGATGGACGCCAATGGTGGCGAGGAGAGTCTTCATGACGTGGCACATACTGCAGGAGGAGCGGCTGAATATGATGACCGGATGCTCGGTGATCAGCCGCCTGATCCGAGTTTCGCAGGATTCATCCACGTCGATGGATAGCGAGGAACATGAAGAGGTCGGCGAAGGAGGCAATTCGGTCGATACGACATCGTTTAAGGAGCGGAGCATCGCCGGAGAATTGGGAGAGACGGAAGAGAGAAATACAGTGGAAGAAGAAGAAGAAGAAGAAGCGTAAATTGACAGAGGAGGATGGGGGGTTGTAAGTCAGTTATAAATCATTTTATTTTCGAGTGAGTGGATGCCTTACGTCAATTTATTTTATTTTAAAAAAAATACTTTTTTTTAATTCCTAAATTTTTATAGGGAATATTAAACCTATAAACGTATGTTAAACTAGATTAATACTAAATAAGGAAATTAATACACAACCAACTTTTATATGTTTGATCAACTCTTATTTTAATTTATATATTTTAAATGAATTCTTTCTGTTACCTTTTTTTTTTTTTTTTTTAATTCAACAATATATGTAAATAAAAAAAATTATATGTCCAATCATATTTTTTAAAATTTAATCTACACAAACATTATAATCACTATCCGCTTGTTGGGATATTATTATGTTGTCTTTTCATCCAACATTCTCATGGATATTTCTTTAAAGATAATTTTGAAATATTTAAGAAAATTTAAAATTAAATTTATCCGTGTTAAATTAAAAAAAAAAAAAAAAAACAACAACAACAATTTTTGCCAAACAAAGTTAAACTTTAGTGAAATCTTATAAGGTTTGATAATTAAAAGTTTATATAGTCGAAATTACTATTTATGTTTGAATTCAAAAAATAAAAAATATAAATAAATATTCGTAAATTTAAAATTCACTTCGTTCTTTTTTTTTTTTTTTTTTTTTTTTTTTTTTTGAAATCACGGTTCGTTCCACTTGAATTGGTGTCGAATTAAAAAAAAAAAGTTTTTAAACACAAATTGAAAACACATTTAAACCAAAAAGAAAATGGAAAAAACAAAAAAACAAAACAAAACTTACATTCATGGAAAGGGAGACGTGGGTAACATGAGATGAGGGTAATGCAATATGAAGGCAACCCAATGACACGACACTGGGCTCCACGTGGAAAAGCAAATGGTACGAAAATTAGTTTACCCTTCAAAATCAAAAGTTTAATAATTTTAAATTTCATACGTAATATATATTTATATTTTTATTAGGGTTTTCCTCCCTATACTTTGATTATCACTAACGAATTTATAGGCTCTAGTATTGGGATGGATTAATCCGTGGTTAATTTTGTATTGACACAATTTTAATTATAAAATAAAGGAGTTTTTGCATGTATAATAAAAAAAAAAAACTAAAGAAATTACATGAATAGCACAAATTTGAAAATAATTCATTAAACGGGTCTGCCAAAATTACCAAAAAGCCCACATACACATGCTGCTGCTTTTCTCTAGCCCACTAGCTAACTTCTATCACTTACATAATGATTGATTTCTATCACTAAAAAATCTGACTTCTATCACTAAAGAACCTAACTTCTATCATTAGACAAACTGACTTCTATCACCTACAAAAAATGATCGACTTCTATCACTTTAAAAAATAATTTACTTCCATCATTTACAAAAATGATATATTAAATCAGTTATTAGTTCATGGATTCAATCAATTTGTTAGTGATTGAATCTATCAATTTTTTATTGATTGAATTTACCTGTTTGCTAGTGATTGACTCTATCAATTTGCTAGTGATTGAACCTATAAGTTTACTAGTGATTGAATCAATCATTAGGGAAATGCACACACTTGACTATCATCCTTGTTTTACGGCCCACTAGGTGACTTCTATCACTTACAAAAATGATTGATTTATATCACTTAAAAAGCTGATTGACTTCTAACACTTACAAAATGATTGATTTCTATCACTTACAACATTATTGACTTCTATCACTTAAAAAATTGACTTCTAACACTTACAAAATTATTGACTTCTATCACTTAAAAAATTGAATTCTATCACTTACAAAATTATTGACTTCTATCACTTAAAATACTTACTTCTATCACTTACAAAAATGATTAGCTTGATATGAGTTCACAACACTCATTTCTTCAACAAGCAATTCAAACTCAAAACTTCTAAAAATAAAAAACAGCTTCTGGGTAACAATAAAAAATTAAATGTTCAATCAACAATTCAATCAATTACTCACCTAAGTTGTTTTGCTCATTTGAGGTAAACAAAAAACGAAAGCAGTGAGCATAAAAACGATAGCCTTAGTGGTTATTACGTTGAACCCACAAACCGTTTGTATTTCACTATTTAAATCAAAATTTATGTGTGGTGGTTTTGGGAGTTCTTAGGCAAGCAAACGAAAAATAGAAAAATTGAAGGAATCATTTTAGTGCCATAAACTCAAACCTTCTTCTTCATTCACCCTGGTTCGTGATAAAAAAGAGAAAAATTGCAACACCTTTCTTACTCCAAGTTTCAATTAGTGCCGTTATCTCTACTCTTTGTTCGTCGACGTGAAGGTTTGGTGCCGACCTTTCAATTCGAATTCATCGATTCAAATTGAAACTCACTATTCCGATGAGTAATGGAAAGTTGGAGAAAAAGAGGGTTTAGATGAATGATTCATTTTCACCAATTTTAAAGGAAGAAGTTGGGAGGGATGAGAATTCCATGTGTTGTCGTAGAAGAGGCTGAAAAGGATAGAATGAGTATTTTTAAAAAAACGAAATGATAATGTGTTATGAATGAATTATTTTTAAAATAATGTTATAATTTTAAAGAAAGGCCAAATAGCTGGGGGATCAACTTTCCTAAAATAAAAGCAAAATGCAGCAGCTTCATGACATCGTATATAACCCAATGACCAATAGAATATAGGTTTAAGTTTAAAAAAAAACTGCATTTTCAATTCTGGGTTAAATTTCAATTTGATTCTCTGTTTTAAATAAACAAAAACAAAATCAATCAAAACTGTAAAGGAAGGTGAAATGACGTGGCGTAACAAGAATGGTGAATGAATCTGGACCCCAATGAATGGATTGAGAAAGAGAATCCATAATTAATCGGACATTTTCCACGTCATCCTCACATTTCCAAAACGACACGTCACCCACACTCTCTTGCCTTGCTTCTTTTTTTTCCTCGCACGGGTTCGAGAACTGAACCATGAATGGATGACGTGCACCAATAAAAGATTTCCACGTCATCTATCAACGGCAATGTGGGGTCCCCTATCGGTAAATGGGGTACGTGGCCATTGCCTCCGCGTACGGCGTCTGTCTGCCACGCTCTTAATAATTGATGAGTAAATTGAATTTTTTTTTTCTCCATTTCTCCTTTTTTTTATTTATCATATTTTCAATAATTAAAAGTGATGATGTGAATGTGATTGAATATTTTGGTACATTCTATTTGTACAGATCCTTTTGTCATTATATTTTTTGTTTTCACCAAAATGAACGGTAACATTTTGCAGGACAGGGAGGTAATTTCTTGTCAAAAAAGGAAAAAAGAAAGGGAAGTAGATATTTATTTATTTATTTTTATAGTGTTTTTGGTCAATTTAAGTATATGATGACTACATCGAAAGGATTAATAGTTTAGTGATTTCATTATTTAGTGGTAATTCAGTTTAACAGTACGATCATAAGTTTGATCTAAAAATTGGTATTTAACTGTTATATGATAGTCCAATTCAAATTTTAAAAGTTGTTGAATTTAAAAAAGAAATTACTATGTCAATTTTTGATAATTTTTTCCTTTCTTAATTATTTATGGGTCAAAAAATTAGGTCCCTATCAGTAAAAAAGTTATAATTATAAAGTTAAAATAAAGGTTAGCACTCAATCAACTAATTTCAAAAATACAATAAGTTGGAGAATAAAGTCTTACTTTTTTCTTTTTCTGTAAAAGGTTTTTATTCTTCCCCTTTGGTCAATAATTAACCTAAATGTTGTTTAAGAGTTAGGATATGTATACCTTTCATTTTCGAAAACAAAAAGGATATCCATACCTTTCTTAATATTGAAGTTTCAATCTCCATTCTTACATTTGTTAAGCTAAAAAGGAAAAAAGAAAAGTTAAATGTACCAAATGGTTATATTCTTTTATGCAATTTTAATTGTGTTCTTAATCCTTGTCCCAAAAAAAAAAAAAAAAAAGAGTTTGTGTTCTTTTTTTTTTTTTGAAAACAACTTTTATTTTCTTTTACTAAAAAAAATTGATTTTAAAATATAAAAAAATAATCAATTAGGTGGTTAGGCAAAAAATAAAAGTTCATCAACAAAAACAACATGACGACATCTTGATGTATTAGTAATTGTGAGATTTATGGTTCAAATCTCTCTTCCTTATAATAATAAAAAAAGGGTAAAAAAAGGTCTTTTAATGGTATTAGAAAAAGTTGCAAGCATGTTATTATATTATTGTTCAACCGATAAAAATATGAAATTCACTTTAAAATAGGAATTGAATAAATCAATACAAAATAAAATGTTTATTATATATAAAAATAAGTTAATCATTAAAAAAGATTCAAAACATTTGGTCAGATAAGCTGATCTGTAAATTTTGAGGTATTATGTACATCAATC
>JBBMKA010000015.1:12574905-12587592 GCA_037833695.1 Sechiopsis laciniata
TCTCTTGAATGCATCTTCTTATAGGATGAGAGCTTGTGATCAGATGTACGAATGAGGTTTTTTCATATTCAATGTTCAACTGTAATTTTCCGCCATGGCAATAACAAATACCTCACATTTTTCTTTTATTTGAAGGATCCCAGAGGCACACGTTTGAAATCTTGTGCATTTTATTGATTTGCCTGGAAAAGAACACACATCAAGATAACATGGCTGGGCCCTGGACTAGGTTAGCGAAGTTTTCCTTATGATAAAATATCTGTTCTTTATTTCAAGGAAGTCAATGATTCAGTGAAACAAGATATGTACTTTTCATATCATTACAGGTGGAAAGAACAAGGATGATTTCCATTTACATGGAGGAGGATTTGTGTTGGAAGCCCTAGAGGCAGAAGCCTGAACCTTAGAAGATCGCTGTCACAGACAGCCTTGGGCTGGGGATCCCCATATATGAGAGCCTGGGAGACATCCTGATCTTCGGGCTCGGCCGGGGTGAAGGTATTGGAACAGAGCCGCCAAAGAAACCTGGTGTGACTCTTGGTGACAAGTTCACTTGCTCCAGTGCTCGTACTTGCAATTCTGTTGGGTACTCCTTCACACAACCAATTCTGGGGCCAACTCCACTGCTCCATTTGCACAGCAGCCGCTTTGGTACGTCTATCAATGGTTCCTCTCTGTTGCTACCTGGGTTCTCTTGCTGCTCATTAGTGGTAACCAACCTGACTGGTACTGCCAAATCGACATTATCTGCAATTGCTTCCTCTGAAGATGTTGTCATTGATGTTTCTTCGCAAGCATCTTTATATGAGTAGTTATCATCATCTACTGAACACCTCTGTATAATTATGAAGAAATGGTCATTTGGGGGCAATTCAGAAAGACAAATAATGTGCAATGCTTTAAAGAAGCAGTTATATTAAGTGGCCAGAAAACAAGAAACAATTACCTTAACGTTGGTCAAGTCTACTGTGTGTTCTTCGAGGAAACTGATGAACTCCTTGAAGTTGTTCTCTGTTGGAAGATAATGACCACTGTATGGCCATATAGCCTAAAGAAGATTCAAATGAAAACATCACCCCTGTGGAATTACTCTACAGAATGATATACTTTTATTGAATATGAGATCATAAGAAACAACACCGAAATGCCCAAGCATTTCAATATGCACCTTAAGAACTCCATTGATGGCGACCAATCGTCCTGCAGCTGTTATAGCCCCTCCAGACATGAAGCTGGAGTGCTGAAAACGACCTTTCTTCTTCTGCCCTACATACAAATCTCTTGTAGTGCTGAGTACAAAAATCCACTTGGAATCTTCAACTGTGTTGATGGCCATTCTGCTTTGCTTGTAAACAAGCTTCCCTTCCTCAACAATCACCTGGTACTCTTCCCTTTCTTTCTGCATCAGTAACAAAAAGAAAAGGAGCTGTTTACTGATTGCAATGGAATGGAGAGTTCAGCAAAATCAGGCCACTGAAAGTGGGACTTACTGGTCCAAGGTACTTGATACATTGCTTGTACAGAACTGATCTACGGCATTTCTCAAGGTTTACCTTCTTCCCATCACCAATATCCAACCTTTTAAAAGAATGATTGAAGAATAAAAATGATAGCCTTCAGTTCAAGAGTGTATATTAGAGGATGTACTTATATAATGATGATGCCAGCAGTTGGAGAGGCAAAATTACCAGTAGAAGAAAGGTTGAGTGCTCATACTGTCAAACCAAACATCATAGTAAAAATGCAAGTTATGTCCATAGCGGTGGCGGGGATCAATCTGCTCGAAAGTTCAACAAAGTTGCATCAATATGCTGCTTTCTAAGCTCTAAAGTTTCAATCATGGTGTTGGATATCTCCCCTAGATATAAGTTAAGTTGGACCTTTAGCTAAACATTGAATTTATATCTTAGCATGTTGAAGTAACTGTTTGAATCCTGTGCACTAGGGTTTTCACACAGCTTATCCAGCATCTAATAAGATTCTTTTTCTTGCAGGTAACTCAATTACCACTCAGATTCCGATGACATTGTGAAATATTCAACATAAAACTTCTAATCATACGAACTTACTGCTTCAAGCCAATGTTGTAAAGCTAGTTTCTGAGCATTCTCATCCTTAGATAAACCTTTCCCAACCTAAACAAGTGAGAACGTCATCAATGTCCTGATTCCCACCAAGAAACAAAAGCCACAATCACCAAGCATACTAATACCAACAAAGTACCTTTGCAGCTTTTGTCCTTGCCCGTGACCAGCGCGACGTAGCCGTTTGTGTCTTTTCGACTTCGAAAAACGACACAGAGCTTACCTTGAGAGCAGCAAAGTCTAAAGCTTTCCACCTTCAAAGTTCAATAAACAGTGAGAAACAAAGCACTCAATTTCTGTAAACCAAAAAAAGAAAAGAAAAGGAGTACACAAACCATAGCTCCTCAACCACTACTGCACAATCTGCTAGGTTCCTTCTTGTTCTGTAGCTCTTGTAGACTTTTTGTAGCTTAGTTGCTGCAGAATCCAGTTCAGTGACTGGCTTAGTGGAAGATAATACCACCGGCTTGGGAAGTAAAATTCTGGGTTTTCTCTGATTCTCTGGTTGTCGAATTTTCCTCCCTGATTTGGGGAGACTTTTCTGGTCAACGACCCTATTAGACACTTGTTTTAGTTGCAGATTCTCTAATTTAGGTGGGTTTTCTGCTATGATTCTGTTACCACTTCCTTCTTCATCGTTCAAGCTGGTTGTCTCGACATTCATCTCTCCACTCTGCAAATTTGAAGACAAAACAGGAAAAATCAAATCCTTTGGGATTTCAAGACACGGAAACCTTAAATGCTAATAAGAAAATTGAGTTACAGACCTGAAATCAAATCCAAGGATGTTGTGTTGAGCTATAATGGAAGATTGAAAGAAGCTTTGTACAGAAACTGATCTATTTAATGGAGATGTTGCGGGGTGTTCTCTAATGGGTGAACGGTCGTTATCAGATTGAAGACGGCGACGAAAAGTCATGCATTGATTTAATTAACACGACGTTGGTTTAGAAAAAGGTAATTTGTCCCAAGTTGTTGATTTGTATTTTTTTTTTCTTTTTTTTTTTTTGATTCCCCAAGTTGTTGATTTGTTAAATCATGATATATATATATATATATATATATTTGATAATATATGGAAAAGTGAAGCCAGTTATGGTGGCTTTTGCAATGGTGGCGTCTGCTGCAGTTGCACTGTCTGCCATTGTTTTTTAAATTCTGAGCTACCTTCTTCAGAAGGCAATTGAGTTCATTAATCATATTTCTTCTGTGTACTCACCTTATCCAATGTATGTTCAGAATTAAAGTGAACATTATTAAAATTTTAATAAAACTAGATCAACAAAAAGTGGAAGTTTCCTAAAAGTATTATATTTTCCCAAAACTTCTCTATAACTTTTTTTTTTTTTTTTTTAATTTGAAAGTCAACTAATAGTTCAAATCTTTCAAAGATGATAATCCTTCTAAACGATATTATGGAAGGTCCTGCTACTTTCCAAAATTAAATTTCAAATTACTATGAAACATTAATGGGTCAAATCAAAAAAATAATCTTAAACATGACCACTTTATAAATGTAATCATTATTATTAATCAAATATTATCACATATTTTTTTATAATATTAAAATTAATGAATATTTATAATATAATAATGATTATAAAAATACTTCATTATTTTTTAAATAATGTGGTAATAAGAAAATGTCAATTTTTTGCAATCAACATTAAAAAGAAAAAACAACATAATGTCACTAACAATGACCTGATATCTATAATCAAAAAATATGTCCATATTAACAACAAAAAATTTTAACATTTTGAAAATGACACAGAAATGGTTCTATATTTTTATTATATGTAATTTCTTTTTAAAATGTGCGACTTTGAAGTTTTAAACGCATAAAAAAAAATTAAGAAAAGCTAAGTGAATGTATTTTATTTTAAGGTCAAATTAAATAGACAATCATCCAATCTTCCAAATTTCGGAATAGAGTTGTATTATTTAACAAAGATTTGAAGTGCTTAAAGACACTTTTTAGTAATTTATGAGATAAAACTAAAATGTTGATAGCAACAGCAAATCTAAACACGTGAGGAAGCTTTTCACTTTTACTCCAAAAATATGGAGTCGAGTGACAAGACAAATATACCTCTAAAAGCAGCATGAAGAAAGTAACTATGTTAAGTAAGATTAGCAGTTCATAATTGGCAAAAATCAATTGCAAGGAACTTTAGAGCGAGCATCGACATTGGAGAGCGAAGGATTTACGCAGCAGAAGATATCGACTGCGTCTTCTGTCGAGGTGGGACATGGAGCCATAACTTCAAGCTATCATATGCTGCAAATCCAATGGCCACAGAAGGGACAATCTGCCCATTGATAAAATAGGAGAGATTTAGACAGTTGACAGCAACAACAAATTTAACATGAACTGCCACAACATTTCAATACAAAGAAAAAGCTAGCTTAAACTGAAGACAGTTGGGCAAAAAATGTATTTATAAAAGCAAAGCATCTATTTCTAGATGAAATTGCTTTGCAAAAACTACTCAACAACATCAATAACTACGACCTTGCTTAGTAACCAACCATTTAGTATTTGAAATTTAAACTTATTTTTACTCAAATTCTCTACGAGTGTTCCATGGAAATATTTTTGGAAACTACTTTTTTTAGTTTCAAATATTGGTTTGGTTTTTAACAACAGAGATAAGAGGTAGATATTAGGGTGAAGTAGTTGTTGTAACCTTAATTTTCAAAAACCAAAAATTAAAAATATAATGATTATAAAATGGAACCTAAATTTCATGACTTGGGACTAATCGTGCACCGAGAAGCATTATGGATCTCACAAATAGCAATTCTAAACCAACTCCAAGTTTACTATCCCTTTAATTAATCAGAACCACAAAACTAGTTGCAGCATTCTTCTCCTATTTCTTAACATATTTACTTGGATGTTCAGAATTTTTACATTCTTTCTCTCCAGGGTTCATTAAAGGGTATGCTGAAATTTGAACCTCCAACTTCTAACAGAAGTTTCTAATGCCTTAAGTGGTTGAACAATGTTTAGGCCAACGATATATTTACACTATTGGTCCTATATTACTATTCTTCTTCTTTTTTTTTTCTTTTTTTTTCCACCTTAATCTTCTTTTAGTTCCCATAATAAATCTCAACAGTTACCTTAATATAATTAATGCTCAATCCAGCAAACAACTGTCTCCATCCTTGATTACTAACGATTATCCTAAGCCCTTCAATTGAGTTCTTAAATCTGACTTGGCCATGAAGTGAAGATGGCATATCTCCAACCTGCACATAAGAAATAAATGCGTTACAAAGCCATTGGATAAAATTATAACTAACGAAGAAGGAAACGTTCATTGGGAGTTAGAGCTTACAATGGGATATGATTGATTTTTTAACTAACAAATAAGAATACAGATAGCATTATAATTGGGGAAATTAAGAAGATTGGAGAGCTATATGAATGTCACTGACGCTTCACTATTTAGCTGTTCTTTATTGTTAAATTACAACTTTAGTCTGCCTAAACTTTCAGGCTTGTGTCTATCTGGTTTCTAATTTTTTTTTTTTTTTAATAAAGTCCTTCGTGTCTATATGGTCCTAACTTTGGAAAGTGTCCCTTAAAACTTTCAATTTTTAATCTAATAGGTCCTTGAGTTTTTAATTTTGTGTGGATCTTGTTAAAAAATTATGGACTTAACTAGATACAAAGTAAGCTTAGATTTCTATTAGACAACAAATTCAATTTTATACCTAATAGATCAATTGATTTTCAATTTTTTTTATACATCAGTGACCAAGTTGAGGGGCATATTTAATACAAATTGAAAATTTTAGGGTTTTTTTAGAAAATATTTTTTTATAGGAGACAAAACTTTGATTGATGTTTACTTTGATTTGTGGGTTCAAAAATGTAAGGCGGAAGATTCAAACATCTTAATCCCACGTAGAACAAATGGATAATGCACTAATCAAGCTCAAAATCGCTGTTTTATTATATTGAAGTCGGCATAATATGAGATATTTAGAACATAATTATATTAGTAATTTTCCTAATTATATTTTAAACTACATTCCGGCATGAGTACATAAGTATGCGTTGGATTCAACTTATAGAAAACCCTTACAATACTTAACTTGTAGAACATATCCAAAGAAAATTAAATTCTTCATGTGAGAATTATCTCATATATTGACTCGTGACAACCTGCAGAGGAGACTTATGAATAGAGCTTTATCTCCCCAATAGTGCTCCATTTGTCAAAATGAATCTGAATCCATTCCTCATCTTTTCAACAAGTGTACATTTGCATCAAGATTTTGGAACTTTATCAGAAATGCATTTAATTGGCCAATCACTTTTGACTGGATCCTTACTCATTATTGTCAACTACACTTATTGGTCATCCATTTAAGAAGGAGAAGAAAATTTAATGGAAACATTTTATCAGAGCTTTTTGTTGAAATATTTGGTTTGAGAGAAAAATGCTCTTCTTATGATAATTTTGTGAACACCATTACTTTTCATGTTATATCTTGGTGTAACTTAATCCGTTATTTTGTTCTTATAGTTTTGAAACACTACTTAATTACTGGAGATCGTTTATTTGATCATCCGTAATCTATATCTCTGTATTGTAATTTCATGAATCAATGAAATTGTTTCTTATCCAAAAAAAATCAACTTATAGAACATGATTATATTAGTATGTGTTGGGGTTTTGTCAATTTGGACCGGTTCTGTTCGTTTTCAAGGAATTTGGTTTCAGAAAAAAGATGTTTGAAAATGATCAAGAATAATACCTGCATCTGTCTTCTAACAACGTCCAGTGGATACGTGACCGTCTGACCCAATAATCCAGCCAGAGCTCCACAGGAAAGTCGCATCACAATAGATTTCTGATGCTCCTCAGGAACGCGACTTTTAAGTTCTTCATAAATGTAAAACTTTAAGCCAGCATAGGGAAGGATACCAGTGAGTGTTGGACCTGTTGGAACATTAAAAGATGTTTAATCAGGATGAAATAATTTCTAATGGGTTTTGTTGTTGATATCCAAATGTTGAGGGTCAGAGACGTGAGAATAGTCCAGGTGTGCGTAAGATGGCTCGGACGCTCACGAATCAATATGTCCATGTAGAATTTACAAATTAACTTAATTGAGGATACATCTTTAGACGGGAATATGGTCACAAAAATCAGAGTAAAATTCAGAAGTAAGACTAAAATCATGCTTGGATCAACTAAAAACAATGACGAAAAAAAAAAAGACAACTGAGACACACCTATGCCACGATATAGTGCACGTACTCCGCCATCTCTATAAACACATGTCAGTACGTCCCTGATGCCATTGTATGCAGGTTGAGTATGACAACTTCTAAAACCGTGGCTCTTCCCCGTTCTTGTGTCACTAATCTATATTGCAAGGTAACAAACAGTTGGATGGTAAAAGATATTTTCAACAAATCAGATTCGGAGAGTTTAGAACAGAACATAAAAGTTGAACAATTGTTCATATCTTGAATATGTAAGAGGTCAAAGACTCAAAAATGGGACAAGAGGAAGAAAATCCGTCTGTGAGATGATCATAAATTCAAAAATATACTTCTCTGCAGTTATGTACATAATGAAAGATGATTATAATTAAAAACAAAAGATCAAAAGAATGACCTTTTTCACAAAAATAAATTGAAAATAATATATACCTGATAGGCAAGTTTTGTACGTGCAAGGTCTAGGGGATATGTGCACAAAACAGCCGTTCCCCCAGCTACTGAACCCGCTAAAAGATCAATATGAGTCCCAGTTCCAAAGCTTGGACAGTTATTCAAGATCCAACACCGATATTGCTCATACGTCATGAAATGAAGAGCTGCATAAGGAATAATCCGAACAACACTAGCTCCATTTCCCCTAAAGCACAAAATGTAGAACACTTATTTTCAAAGGACATAAGTTTAGGCAAAGAAAAGTTCTCACTAGACAAACTCTAAACTTACTTATAGAATCCACGCACACCTTCATGCTTCAGCACCTTCTTCAAAGATTGAAAGACTCCAAGAGAATGGAATCCTTCGGTTCTCGTCTGTCAATGTTTTGTTCACAATACAGAGAGGTGAGAATAAATGTTCAGTGAATAATAGAACAGCTGTATTGATATCGATGTTGTAGTGTTAAGAAATAAGCTGAATCACTTAGGTATTGAAAAATTCCTAAAACAGTTGTATTGCTATTGAACATTGAACATAATATCTACCGACCAAAATTGTTGAAATTTTTTTTTTTTTTTTTAAAACCCCTAAAAAAACAGTTACCAAGGAAATCCATATAAAATTAATTCCTAGATAATAGGTGGTCATCATGGATTGAACTTATAACCTCTTAGATCTGCAAAGCTCTCTTTGACCACTAAGTCAATGCCAACCAATTATGGTTGGCCTAGTGATCAACAACCATGAATTGGCCTAGTAGATGATATCATAATGAGTAATAACTATTATGAACTCAACATATTAGTTATCATCCATTCGGACCCTTCCTTTTATATTTTTTGCATGAACTTTCCATATAGTATAATAAAACAACATAGGTATTGCAAAAACTATATATAGTATCACAACCAATACCTATGATGCAACATTGCAATCAACTCGCCTGCTTCTCTCCTCTTCTCCCAAATAATTAATCTTTCTTTTTTTTAGTTCAACTACAATTGAGGGGGAGAGATTCGAACCCATTACCTCTTGGTCATGGGAAGACATTGATGCCCATTGAGCTACAACTCTTTTTGGCCCCAAATGAATAATCTTATTTTTAAAAAATCTTTTTTGATAGGAAAGGAAAACAATTTTGATCTAATTAACTTCAAAAATTAAATTTAATTCTTGGGCAAACAAATTGGATTCGATACCAAGGATGGACTGAGGATAAGAGCTTAGTTTTTTTTTTTTTTTGAGACAAGGGTAACCATGCCCGTTCCTAGGATAAGAACTTAGTTATTGAATACCTCCTAGGTTTAAGTCTTGAATTGAAAACTTAATAACTTAAAATCCTTAATAGCACGAACTACCCTTGAGATAGGCAAAGGCATCTTGGGACAAGAAGGAGTAAGCCATGATCATAATTCAAGGAGTGATTTCTCAATTACTATGCAACATTTAATCCTATAATTGTAAATTTGTAAGAATTTGATGCATAGATGAAAAATTTAACAGAAAGTCACCTGCAAGAGTATCTTGATCCGTTCCAAGGGTGCAACAGAAGTCTTAGCAAAGGCACCAGCGGCACCACCAGCTATCAGCTCTTTAACATAAACAGGTAGAGTGTCAATGAACGAGACTTCTCTTTTTGCAGATGAACCATCAACAAACCCCGCAACATTTGCAGACAATGTAGACCCTCGAGGCGAATTCATCTTAAACAACCGATCAAACAAAAGCAACTCGAAAAGGCAATATAACACCAAATTGATATTAACCGCTCTGCAGCTTGAAAAACTCTTTATCCCATCTATCTCTCTGAACACAATGTGAAAAGGGCTTTGACTCAACAGACAAACAATGCGGCCTGAGAATACCCAGAAAGAATTTGGGCAAATTCACAAACCGATCTTCTTCTTGAATGTCGACAAGATACATCCACAGGAACAATGAACCTGAGCCTGCAGACCAAATATATTCCAAACCAATAATTCGATCATCGTAAACCTAAATAACAACTCAACACACAATAAACCCAGATAAAGAAAAAGAAATCGCAACCCAACACAAATCCCATCAAAACACGAAACCCCTTTGAGCCCCAATCAAGATTTCGACGAAAATAAAACCCTAATTCCAAGAGAGCTCCAAATCGAAAACTACGCAATACCCAAAATCCCCCCAAGAACAATTTATCAAAAACACATCGAAAATAGAAAATCTGAAAACAAAGATTAGAACAAGTTGAAAAGAGAACGTACTGGTGATTTGAGTATAAATCGGAACCGTCTTCTCTGGAATCTGGGTTGGTTTGTTGGTTCTGAAAGCGATTATAATGGGATTTTTAAATGGCAGTTTTTCTTTTTTGCCTTTTCAATCTTTCGAACGTGATGGGGCTGCCAGAATCAGAGTTTTTATTCCTCCTTATTTTTCTTCTATTCAACAATATTTAGGTGTTTTCTTTTTTTAATTCACAATATTTAGGTGATCAAATTTGAAAAAGATGAAAGATTTTTTTTTAAAAAAAAACATGATATCTATTATTGTAACATGCTTGGGTATATCTTAACCATTCTCACATAATATATATTTTTAAAATCTTTGTTTGAATGAAGAGAGAATCGTATAATTAACTTTTAATATAGTAAATTATTGGTTAAAATATCATTTTGATCCTTAGATTATGAATTTTAATCTATTTTAGTTTTTAAATTTTCAAATGTCTAATTTTAATTTCTAGACTATAAAATTTATTTAGTATTAGTCCCTCAACTTTTCAATGCCTAATTTTGATATTGAAAAAAGTTAAAAAATAGTTCCTAAAATGTTCTTTCATGCTTCTCTCCTCTCTCTCATTAGTTTCTCTCTCCTCAAGTAAGTTTAGTGTGGCCACCAAATCCAACTAAATAGAAGAGGACATTAATCTTATTAAGTGTCCTCATTTTTCCATTTCTATTTTCAATCTCTAAAATTTTGTTTCAATTTCAACGTTTTCAATCTAAAATGGAGCAATTGAAATTGAAGGAGATGAAAATTGACTGTATATTTAGTTGGATACCCACATATTTCAAGTTGAAATTAACGGATGGGATTTTCATTTGAAGTGCTTTGTAATTCTATGTTACTTTGAATACCCACCTATTTGCAAGTTGAAGAGAAACTTAACCGCTGAAGTCCTTTAATTCTTTTTATATTCATGTGTGTGACTATTGGTTGAAAGAATGAGAGAGGGGCACTTGAAAATGGAAAAATGCAAAGCACCTTCATGTTGGATTTGGTGGCCACACTAAGCTTGAGGAAGAGAAGCAAGAAAGAATTAAAATCCATGGACCAAAATTGGACAAATCTCATACTCAATTGATTAAAATTGGACATTTAAAAGTCTACAGATCAAAATGGTATTTTATCCTAAATTATTATAGATTGAATATCCTATATTTTGATCCTTTATTTTGTTCTTTTCACCGCTAAATTATTCATAATAGTTTATTTTTATTATTATTGTTGTTATTCGAATCCGTGATGTCGTTGTCATCAAATATATACTGATACTGTTGAGCTAATACTCTCGTTGGCTTATTGTTGTTAATTTTTATATGCGTTGGAGCTATAAATAGTTTTCTCTTTCCTTCTTTTTTTCGAGTTTCATCGAAGGATTTAAACTCATAACTTTTTATGAATAAACTGTGTTGGCATAAATAATCCTTCTTTTCTTCTTCGATTAAAAATAAAAAATAAAAAAATAAAAAGAAAATTGGCATTAGTTATTATTTAAGGGTGAGAGATTTTAAATTTATAACCTAAAATATATATTTTATACTAAAAGAGCCTAGTTCCATGTATAATTAAATAATCAATTGATGTTTTCAAAATAATAATAATAATAATAATCAATTGATTATTGATTTGAATCACTCAATTTTTAATTATTCTTGAATTGAAAAAAAATATATGAATTTTATAATGTTGAATTGTGTTTTTATGAGTTTAAAAGAAAATGAAAAAAAAAGCTGCAAATGGCAAAATTTTAGAAAAAAATTAAGTACAGCAAAAGTTCATTCCATCATTAAATTAAAAGTATGTCTAACAAAAAAACATTAAATTAATAGTCATAAATTAATCATAAGTTTTGATATCGAAACCGATAAGTTTGAATCAAATTAAAATATTTTTTTAAAAGTTACTATAATTAAAATAATCCTGCTACACTTTATTGTCTAAGATAAATTTTTTTTTATATAATTTTTTTTAACATTATGTAAATATTTTCTTTTTGCTTCTTGTTTTAATTTTTTTTTTTTTTTTTTAAATCTAGAAACGATGATATGTTTAATAATTATTTATATTTTATTTCCGAAAAGCTATAAATATAAACTCATTTACTTGCATATTTACATTTTTATATAACTCAAAATAATTTTTATTTTTTAACTGAACTCCAAACAATAATCAAACATACATTATATATTATTTCATATGTATTTCGCTTGTTTTATATTCGTCATATTCACATAATATATTTAGGTACATATGCTGAGTATATTAGTTTGTTACTGACCATCATGACATTCGTAAATATTGGAATAGACTAAACGAGCGTTGGACGTGTAAAAACTAATTTATAAGTTAATTAATTATATGGTGTCATATGTATTTTTCAATTTAAATATTATATTAAAAATTAATAAAGGTAGCAAATTTGTAAAATTAATAAAGGTAAGAATACATTTTGGATTAGTCTCAACATTTTTTTTTTTGAGATCAACACATTTTTTTCCTATGTATATACTTCCCAACTTTTATTTATTTGTTTATTTTATTATTATTTATTTAAAAATAACACTTTTTGAAACTATAATTAGTTTAGAAAGGTTTTAATATTAAATAATAAATAAAAGTGGATTAGTAACACATTTAAAATTAGAGAAC
>JBBMKA010000015.1:12587692-12603395 GCA_037833695.1 Sechiopsis laciniata
TACGAAACATCAAATCATCTAGCATCCTAGTATACATGCAAACAGTTACCAACACAGATCTTTGCTCATGAGCTAACAATGCAAGTCCAGAGTCCTCGAAAGTCTCTTACTCCCAGCCTAATGATTGGCTCCCAAAACCAATCCCAAAAGACATCCTCGAGGGTCTTTCTCCCTTTGCCAAATGACGAACTCAAACGTTGATCCCAACTAGATGTCCTCGAGAGCCTCTTACCCTCAGCCAAACTGCTCCTAAAAAAATCAGGAGAGTATCCGGTGTCTGGCTCTAAACTCAAAAATAGAAATAGTGTACTCACGAACATTAGCCCAACGGAGCTCTCCTCCCAGCGCATAACGCGTGTGCGCACACACCGCATGCTGCTGAAAATCGTGTAAGGATGTGGGACCTGTACAAACTATACCGGTCCAGGTACGCATGCCTAAAGACTCGGAACAGCGTCACTGTTCTACAGTAGTGCGAGGTCTGCGGCACTCAGCTGTAGCTGCCTGAACCATCGATCGCCTAAAGCTAAGAACTGTCCCAGGTAGACTCGCACCTGTGATGGGCTCCTCTCTAGCAGGCTATAGACTAGGTTTATGCCAGTGTGGTGAGCTAGACCATGCCTGGCTGCCGGGGGCGAGAATAAGTCCTCACTGATCCCAACCTGTGGGGACAAGGTAAGTTATGTCCGCTCTTAGCCTCTGGATGATGACAACCTAGCAAGTTCTATCTAAGAATACGCATCTCGTCCGTAACAGATTAAACATGCTCAAAACATACAACCTAACAAGATACTAAAAGCTCAAACATAAACATCGAGATGCATGCTGGAAGAACAACCTAGCATGGTACTAACATGTCAACGGGGAACATACATGCTAGCCGGAAACAGAACGAGACAACAGATCCTATCCACTAAACATGCTTGCAACAAACATACATATCAACCTATCCACTAAGCATGCTCGCAAACAGTAAATAAGTAAACAAAGATGCAATAAATGACTTAACACAGGGCCCATACAACCCTGGTAAGAAATCCTTACCTAGAAAACAAGCAGAAATCACACAAGTATAAAGTGCTCCTTGAGCTGCAGAATCGACAAAAACCTAGCAAATATAATAACAAGCACACATTAAAATTCAGCTAGCTAAACTACTAAGCTATGAGATTGATGGGGCTCGCAAAAGTTACCCAATTGAAGAAGCAGGTGCTCACGGCAGCCTAGGTCTCGGCCAAGGGTAGCCTCGGTAAGGGAAAGGCTCTCAGCCAAGGGGAAGGATGTGTGCAGCTGCATCTCGGCTAGGGTTGATGTAAGGCGATGGTGTGCGGCAAGGAGATGGTCCTCGACTGCTTGGCAAGCATGTGATGTGCGACGATGAGGGCGATCAAGGGTTGTTCGAGGCTTGGTGATGGTGCTCGATGGTGATGATGATACGGCAAGAACAAGAAGAAGGTGAGGAGAGGGAGAATGTGATTGGAGATGGGAAGAAGAAGAGAGATCGCAAGGCTAGGGCTAGGAGAGGCAGAAATCGCAAAAGGGAGAAGAGAAGTCTCAAACGCAAAAGCTTCTGGGAGAAATCGATCGACGAACTCCTTTCCCTTTTCTTTAAATCGATCAATCATCCTCCATATGCCACGTGTCCCTGGCAACCAGCCTTCGAGTCCCAGTGAAGACACCTTTTCTCCTTTTTCTCTTCTTTTAAACAAAACCTCTAAACTCTAACCAACAGGCTTTAAGTCCTAGCGAGGGAAAACTTAAACAATTATTTTCTTTCCTTTTTCTCTTTTAACCAAAAGAACTTCTAAGCTTCCCAAGATGCAACTCTAACCCTGGAAATCTGAAACCGAAGGAATAACCAAACTCAGCAAATAAAAGAAACAGCCCTGAAACCCAGGATAATTACAGAACCGACTCTGATTGCATAATTACCAAAATGCCCCTAAAGGCTCAAACTGCCCTAACGGCCCAACCGAACAATCGAATAAACAACCGAACATACCTAGGGAACCAGGATAGAAATCTGGGCCGTTATAGGATCAGTGCTCACCTTTCTAAGTCTTAGGCATGCGCACCTGGACCGGCATAGTTTGTGCAGGCCTACATTTATCCAGTTTTCAGGAGCATGCGGTGTGCGCTTATGTGCATTAGATGCCGGGAGGAGAGCTCCCTTGGGTTAGTGTATCAGTACACCATTTCTGTGTCGTCTAGAGCCAGACACTTGGGTACTCTCCCAAGTGTCCAAAATCAGTATAGTGAGCTGATCACCTCAGCCGAGAGTTAGAGACTCTCGAGATTTTGGGGGGTTACATTGTTAACCCATTTGGAGATCTGCAGTGGATCCTCAGCCGAGAGTTAGAGACTCTCGAGATTTTTTAGGGGTTACATTGGTAACCCATTTGGTGATCCGTAGTGGATCCTCAGCCGAGAGTTAGAGACTCTCGAGATTTTTGGGGGTTACATTGGTAACCCATTTGGAGATCCGCAATGGATCCTTAGCCGAGAGTTAGAGACTTTCGATGGTTTGAGTATGCTGTGATTGTACTTGTGTTGAGACTGCCAATGTGATGTTGATTTTCTTGTATGCTAGGATGCTAGATGATGCGACTTGCGTACTGTACCCCAGTTGGGGATTCTTACTGAGTACCATTCGTACTCACCCTTATTTCTGTGATTTTTCCACCAGGTAACTTGGGACAGCACTGAGACAGCTAGAGGAGGAGTTGCTTGATCATGGGCGTCCGCTGTTTCTATTTTATATGTTGTCTTTATTCAGCATGCAGGGTAGTTTTGATTAAAATGGATTTCATGTTTTAAACTTGTTTTGAATAACTCTGGCTAGAGGCTCAACTATGTTTTATTTTATGAACTGTTCTGAATGAATAAACAGGCTTTGTTTGAAACAGTTGGTTTAAAGTTTATTTTTTAATGTATTGAACCATGTATGCTGAGTAAGAACCAGGTTTAGGGACTGTTGTAGAGTCGGGTTCTTACAGCTCAACACTCTGTTCATTGTCCACTACATTGATATCACAACCAGTAGTCTTTGCCTGCATAAAATATAATGAATAACACTTCTCCCCTTTTGCTACCACCATAAAGCCTTTAGTAAGCTTCCATGTACCATTACAAAAGGTTTATCGTCTAGCTTACCTGTGGAGATTATATTCATGCGGATATCAGGAATATGTTTCACATTTTTCAAAACCAGCTACATTACCATTCTTAGTCTCCCAGTGAACATCTCCTATGCCAACTGCATTTGCTAATCCATCATTACCCATCCTAACACTACCATAATCACCAGATGTGTAAGATACAAAGAATTCTCTCCTGGATGTAGCATGAATTGAGGCACCACTGTCAATCACCCAACTACTCTATTCTGTAGCAAGGTTTACACTATCACCGTAGAATAAAACAAAGAATTCTTCGGTGGCTACAACTATTCTATCTGCGTCGTCATCAGTCGTCTTTTCCTTACCTTTATTAGCTTTATTTTCTCTCTTCAGTTTTCTGCAATGCTTCTTTATATGATCTTTCAAGCCACAATGAAAACATTCAAAATTAGAAAATCGGCCACTTTTGCTTTTGCTTCTATCTTTACTTTTCGCACCTTTGTTCGTACTCTTCCCTTTCTTTCAGTAATAAGAACATCAAACTGTGAAGAAGAACCTTGTGACTTTCTTCTCATCTCTTCGTTATATACACTACTTTTTACTAAGTCCATACTTAGTACACCATTTGGGACTAAGTTCGACAAGGAAGTTTTGAATGTCTCCTATGAATCTGGTAACGAACCAAGAAGCCATAACCCATGTATCTCCTCATCAAACTTGATACTTATTCCAGCTAACTGATTAATAATACCTTGGAATGTATTCAAGTGATCTAACATAGACGTTCCTTCTTGATACTTTAAAGCCATCATTTGCTTAATTAGAAATAATTTACTATTACCAGTTTTTCGGGCATACAAAGACTCAAGCTTGTTCCACATAGTCCGTGCATGATTATCTTCACCAATGTGATTTAGAATATTTTCTTCTACCCAAAATCTAATCATGGTACATACTTTCTTATGACATATTTCTCATTCTAAATCGGTTTTATCACCTGACTTCTCAAGTGAAAATACGGGAAGATATAAATCATTGACATATAAAATATCTTCCATTTTTCTTTTCTTATACATGATAATTTGATCCATTCAAATTAACCATTGTACCACCGCTATGACTCTTTTCCATATTTAATACAAAGCCTCTAATTAAACTTAACCTCGAAGCTCTGATACCACTTGTTGGGAATAAACACTATTATGATAGGATCAATTATTTCTCTCTTGTGTTCCTAATGAAAAACGGCAAGCATAAATATGTGGTAAAAAATCAAGCACAACACACAACGATTTTAACGTGGAAAAACCTCCTCAAGGCGAGGAGTAAAAAACCACAAACTGAAGTCAAATCTCCACTATAATCAATAATGGGTTACAACGAATTCTCCCTAGTCACAACTAGAGGTATACAACAGATAATAACTCAAGATAATTATTCTCAGCAACAAACGACACTAAACCAAGGAGAAACAAATAGAAAAGTCTCACAAATTGTGGAACCGAATCGTCACTGGAATCTAAATTTAGAAGCCTCTAAAACCCGATCCCACTGTTCAGATTGAAGACTCTCGTGTTATGAACACGCTGTCAAAATTTCAGCTCGATCCAACGATTAGTTACCTCGAAAACGCTAAAACACTGAAACTAGTCGAAACCCTTTTCTTTCTATTTTCTTTTCTCTTTTCCTTTGCCGTTCTATTCTCTCGGTGCTATTGCTCAAGGTTAATGTCAAAAGTGAATTAACTCACTTTAAATTCAATTGCCCTAATGGGCTTTCATTTGATGGGCCTCCACAAGTGGATAAACCCAACAAGATGTTGATAGCTTAGGTAATGTTATAATAGGTAATGTGTGTTCGAGGAGGGTTGGAGACACGAGTGGAGTGTTGTGGCGCACTCAAACAAATAATATTGTTTTTTGGTTTATTATCATTATATAACTTATATTTCTATTTTTAGTAATTATAAATATTAATTATTATAAAAATTATTATAATCAAAATAATCTTTTATTAATATAATTTAATTAATAAAAATTGTTCAATTGCTATGAACCAACTTCATCTTATTAAAAAAAATGTTAACCATCATGGAGTGGCTTAAGTGGTTAAAGAGGGTCTTGGAGTGTTTAAACTCATAGGTGTTAAGATCCTAAAATTGTCTCACATTAAAAAAGTGGAGAATCCAACGAGTATTTAAAAGAGATATGGATTACTCCTTTCATTATCAATTGGTTTTGAGGTGGAACCTCATATTATCTAATAATCGGTTAAATCCATGGTGGTCACCTATCGTAAGATTAATTTTCTGTGAGTTTCTTTGACATCTAAATTTTGTAGGTTTCATACTAATCCAATTTATATTTTTTTGATTTGTTATTAAAAAAATTTCATATACAATTGGACAAAGACACGTTAATTGAAGGCTTCTAATCTTAAATATAAGTAAATACATTCATAAAAATAGTTGCACCATTAATAATAATCATCATAAAAATAAAATAATTATAATTATAAAAATAGAAAATAATATGTATGGAAAAGATAGGAGAGGAGGAAGAGATGAAAAAAACGTAGTTACAGATTTACAAAATCACCCCTCTCCGATTCAAGGAACTAAATGCCGGTTTGAAATTGGAATTTCAAATCAACCAATTCTAAATTGGCAAACAAAAAATTCCATAAAATCTATCTATTTAGCTGTGTTTGAGCTGCTTCCCAATTCCTCCCAACAACTCGTTTTGACCAACGTATTTAGAAAGTTAGGAAGGGGAAGATGGAATTCTTCATTGGCACAAGGGATCAAATCCAAATAGTGTCTTTTCTTCTCCTTACTTTAAAGTTTTAACAAAAAAAAAAAAAAAAACTTCTCTCGTCTACAGATGTTTGATCTATTTGGATGATTGGTCTCTAGCTTGTTGATGTACAACTTTGGCTTGTTGATCTACTTGTATTAGATAGTGTGAACATTCATCTCAAAATCAATTGGTGATGAGAGGGAGTAGTCCACCTATCTTATAAATGTTTGTTGGACTCTTCATTTTTTCAATGTGAGATAATTGTGAGGTCCTAACATGTTCCTTTAAGATGGTGCCTTTTTTGGGCTTCACCTATCTTGAATTGGATCTCAATTTCATTTTATTGAATCGAATACCCGTTTAGACTTATGGGCTCTGATACCATGTAAAGGTATGAAACCTCACTAATTAAAGAGACGCAAAAATATTCACAAAAGGGAAAATGATTTTATTCATCAATCATATGTAAGCAATAAACAGAGGCACTGATATATAGCACTCTGTGTAAACAAAATAAACAAATACAATTTATGAGGTCGTAACTAATAAACCATACAACTAACCCTAACTGACATAAGAGAGCTAACCCTAGGAGAAGATCAGCTAGTGTGCTCTCTTATTAACTTGGATGATCGGTCTCTTGCTCGTTGATCTTCTTTGGATGATGTAGACTTTGATCTGAGGGCTTGAAGCTTGTTCTCAGATAGCGGAGGACTGAATCTTCAAATTTGTAGGTAAAGGAAGATCAAACAATCAATTTGTTAAAGCCTTTGTTGTTGAGTATTTAGAATTGACTATTTGACTAATATTGAAAGCATTCTCTGATTTGATGTTATGGAGTCTCTGAGTCATCAAATCTTAAGTTTTGGTTCTAGTTCTCTTGGGGTCTTCTTCTCAATTTAAGTCTTTAGTCTTTGTCCAGTTCCTTCTAAAAGAGAGAGCTTTCTATTTATAAAGTTTTCATGGATTTGTTAAATTAAGTTTCATGGTCTTTTGAACCCGAGCATTGGGTTTGGGTCTGTTCTTGAAGAAGGCAAGCCATTGTAGCCATTGTAGCCATTGAAGGGATGAATTGTCGGAGCAGAACTTGCAAATGGATTGAAAATTTAGGAGAAACTTCGAATGAAATTTTCACGGATGAGGATTTGAAAGGCGGATTTTGAAACCCATTTTGAGGTTATTGAAATTTGGGAGCAAGATTTATGTTTTGTTTTTTTTACTTGAAATGCTGAGGGTCTAAGAGAGAGGTGAGAGAGAGGGACGAAGAACCAAAATTGAACTTTCGAAAGTTCAGGAATCAAAATAGAATTTACATAATAGTTCAAAGACCAAAATGATATTTTACGTATAAAAATAAAAATTTCTAAACTCGAGACATCATAAACAAACAAACACTCTCTTTAGTTCTTAGTTTTGTATATTAAAATAACATTTTGGTCCATAGACTTTTGTATTTGTTCTATTTTAATTTCTAAACTTTTAATGTAAAAAATGTAGTCCATCAACGTTTAGGAAAGTTATAAAAACATTCAAGACTTATTTCCACTTTTAGTTCAATAAAATTTTAACTCAAATTGTAGAAAGAGTTAAATTCCAAGGGGTGTACATGAGTTGGATTGAATTGGGTTCGGTTGAGGGAGATTTTTAACCCAACTCAAAAATTCAAGTTCGTCATTTTTTTAACTCAACTCAATCTAATTAAATAGACAACCCAACCTAACTTAACCTTTATATTTTCGAGTTTGGTTGGGTCATCAGATTCATCATAATACATTACAAAAATAAATAATTTATGAATGTCAATTCTTTTTGGAGTGCAATTTTTAAAAATTTTGTTGGTGAAAACGAAACATGAAGTTGTCATGAACTAAAGGTGATTGCAAATTCGACTAAAACATACTTTATAACCACTTTTAACTTTTAAAAGTCAAATTTCAAAATTAAATTAAATTTTAAATATGAAATTACAAATCAAAATAACCAGATGTATGTCCAAATATAAACTAATTTATAAATAAGACGAGATTATTCTTAAAAAATAAAAATGATAAATTTGACAAATTTTCAATCTTTGATTATGGAAAAAAAAAAAAAGGTTTTAATAAAGATGGAATAAAGATGAAAAAACAAATGCTGCTATTTTTTATGAGAAAAAAAAAGATGGAATGAGAATAAAAAAGCTAATAAAAAAAATAAAAGATGGAATGAGAAAAAAGAAAAAAGAAAAAAAAAGGCTAATAAATGATAAATTTCTGTTTTTGTGGAGGGAGAAAAGACAAAAAAAAAAAAAATTAAATATTAAAAATTAGCAAGACCAGGATTCGAACCTCCCCTCTGCACCGACAACTGTGTTTCAAGTAAAATGTATATAAGATTCGGTTCGAGTTGAATCGAGCCAAAATTGTAATTTCCCAAGTCCAGAACGTTAACAACTAAACTAGCCATTTGTCATTTCTAAGAATGAAGACGATCCCCACAAACCAACATTAGTCATTTCAACATGTTTTTACCTCACTCACATGTATCCTAGAAAAAATCCTAAGAGGTTATCCAACTAAGGACTAATCCAAGTTAAGCATGCTTAATTATGGAATTCTTTAAATTGAGCTATCGAAAAGAAAGATACACCTTATTGGTATAAGAAGTACAAATCTTTTGTTTTAAGCCCTCTCATTCAAATATGAACCTAGGTCACTCAAGCGTCACAAAAATAGCATCAATCAAGAACTTCCTAATTAAAATCCAACCCAAAAAAAAAAAAAAAAAACTCTACCCAACCCAACCCTTTCAATTTGGGTTGGATTGTTTGGATTCGTCGGGTCATCGATTCTTTTGTACACCCCTATAAATTTCTATTAGATTGAGATAAAATGATTTTTTCCCTCCTGCCTCCATGGTTCTTTTTCTTTCCCAACTCTTACCTCTCCTCACTTCCTTTTCTCTACCATTTCATAGTAATGTTTAGGAACGCTCTCTGCACAGTGGATGTAGTTGATTTGCAGGGTTCATAATGTGTAGCTATGCCACGAGAATAGAGGAAGAAGAATGGATGTTTACTTTATGGTTAATTTTATGTTTTTATGTTCACTTGTGTAGTTTTTAGTTATACAAGTAGGTTTTTTGCAAACCCACTCGAAAGAAGGCGTGAAGAATTGTTATTGTCTTTTGTTTATTTTGCAGGTGTAAACATGTATTTACATTTTAACTAAATAGTTATCAAATTGAGTGTTATTCTTTGAATTTAGTTCAATTAAGAATTTATTGGTATAATTTTACTTGTAAGAACTAAAATCGCAATTTCTTAAAAAAAAAAAAAAAAACTAAAATCGTAATAGATACAGCCATCCTGAAGATATGTGAGGATGCTTTTAGGGACTGAAGGACATGACAAAATTAGAAAATTAGGAAGCATGTTTCGTTGCAGATTCACAGGCAGTGCTGTTCACAAACAGATACTTCTCAAAGCAAGAAAACTATTTTTATGTATAATTAACTAAAAAAATAAGTAATCTGGAGGCATTTTAGAGCACGTCCGAGAGGGGTAGGTTTATGCAGCAGAAGATATTGACCGAGTCTTCTGCCGGGGCGGGATGCGAAGCCATAACTTGAAGCTATCATATGCTGCAAATCCAATGGCCACAGAAGGAACAATCTGCCAATTCATAAAAATGGGAGACTTATATATTACACAGTAAACCCAAGCAAATGAACAAGCACAACATTCCAATACCAGTTTATTTATTCACAAATTGATTGTAGAGAAAGCTTATGAGAGGAAAGAACTAAAAATATTGCTAATATTAAACCCCTTTTATGGGTTCAAATTCTCGACCCCAAATATTGTTGATTTTCAAAACTGGGAACATGGGATGGATTCAAACACCGGACCTCTCGGACATTAGTTCATTCTTTGTGTCGATTGTGAGCCATGCTCTTGTTAGCTAATTTTTTTACATCTTTTTTTGTTATTGCAGTTAATTATTTGAGAGTAGTCCACAAAAATAACAACTCAAAACGTTTCAACCTGAAATGTTTACCTTAATGTAATTAATGCTGAGTCCGGCAAACAACTGTCTAAATCCTTGGTTACGAACGATCATCCTAAGCCCTTCTATTGAGTTCCTAAATCTGACTTGACCATGACGCGATGATAGCATATCTCCAACCTACACATCAACAAATAAACACGTTAAAATGACAATGCTGATATTAGGCTGAGTATAACTATTGTTAATTCATTTCTAATTATTATTTTACAATATCCTGCAATTTAAAATATATACTATACGTATTATAATTTTTTTGATAACTGTGAATGATGTCAAGTTCAACTTATGCGTGTCTTGACTATTTTTACCTAACAACCGTTTGATCCTACTAAATTTAAGTATCCAAATAAATTTATATGAAATTAATTTTTAAATAAGATCGAATTCAAAGTCATCTTGACCAAAACCGAGAATAATTTTACATATTTTAATTTAACAAATTTGATTGAGGTTATAACGTGAAATAGTATATTCATTAAAGTGTATATCCTTTTCATATAATTCTACATTTTAAGCTTTCAAATTCAGAATCTAGATAATCTGAAACATAAAAATATTATATTCAAAATTTCAACTATTTGGATCACATAATTTGAACACAGTTTTCAAAAACACACTTGTCGGGGAAATTGGTAAATCCGAAAATATAAAACAAAACTTGGAGGCCCCAATTGATAACCGTTTGGTGTTTTGTTTTAAGTTTTTAAAAATTAAGTCTTTTACTACTCCAACATATGGTTCATTACTTTGGTATCCACATTTTGCTTATGTTTAACCAAACCACAATTTAAAAGCTAAAAATAATAATTTTCAAATACTTGTTTTAATTTATGGAACTAGATTAGAATTTACCTATTTTCTTAAGAGAATATGAAACAATAGATAGAGAATTTGAGTAATTACGGCCCCGTTTGATAATCATTTTGTTTTTGGTTTTCTATTTTGATTTTTAACTTTTTAAAAATAGGTTTGTTTGATAACCAATTTTGGTTTTTGTTTTTAAAATTTTAAAAACATTTTTAAAATATTAAAAGAATTCTAAAAACTAAAAAAAAAAGTAGTTTTTAAAAACAAGTTTTTATTTTCATTTTTAAAAAAGCATGAAAAAATCAAGAGTAAAGAGTAAAAAAATCAAAAAATCAAAACAAAATGTGATATTTGAAAATAAAAACAATTATCAAACATGTTTTTTGGTTTCTAATTTTTAAAAACATAAAACTAAAATCAGTTATCGTAGTTTTTATTTTTTAAAACTAAAAACCAAACATGGAAAACTAGAAACAAAAAACAAAAAACGAAATTGTTATTGATATTAAATTTTAAAAACTAAAAACGATAAATCACGAAGCTTAAGTGTCTACTAAACAGTCACTGGTCCTATTTGACATAAAATAGAATTCTATATCTAGACCAATTGTTTAAAAATGTAATAATACGACAATATGATCGACACGACAAAATTTTAAAGTTTTCAGACTATTAGACATTTTTACAGGTTAGATACCTATTAAATTCAACCATTAAACTGGTAATTCAAATTTATACCTATGTTTTTTATGAGGTCAACAATGTAAGAGAGGTTTAAGCATATAACCTTCGGAACAAATGGTCATTCATTAATCATTTTAGCTATACTCAAATTAGCTATATATAATTATGATTTATGATTAGGTTGGCATAACATGAAATAGTTAGAACATAATTATATGTTATATTAGCTATTTCCTAATAGTATTTTAAGCTATACTTTAGCACGGTTGTCTAAGTACACTTTGGTTTCAACTTACAATATACGCTACGGTTCATCTCTTTAACCTATAGAAAAAATTTTGTTCAAGTAAGGTTCATCTCTTGCTTGTAAGTTGTAAATAGGGGATGCAATCCAAAACGAAAAAAAATAAACTGATCCAAATTTTGAGCTGTATTTATTGATCGGTTTGACTTCAATTGAAGTTCGGATAGACTGACCAAGTTAAATTAAGTTTTAGTTGGTTATATCAGTCAGTTCAGTTTTCAAGGAATTTGGTTTCAGCAGCATGGAGATTAAAATCTAAACAAAGATGTTTGAAAATGATCAATCAAGAATAATACCTGCATTTGTCTTCTAACAACATCCAGTGGATACGTGAACGTCTGCCCCAATAATCCAGCCAGAGCTCCACAGGAAAGTCGCATCACAATCGATCTCTGCTGATCCTCAGGAACGCGACTTTTGAGTTCTTCATAAATGTAAAACTTTAAACCAGCATAAGGAAGGATTCCAGTCAGTGTTGGACCTATTGAAACATGAAACATGTTAATCAGAATGCCTATATAGAATAGACAAGTTAACTTAATTGAGGATACTTCTTTTGACAAGAATCAGAGTAAATTTCTGAAGTATGATTAGAACCATGCTAAGATCAAGGAAAGATAACGATGAAAAGAGAAGACGATTGAGACACACCTACACCACGATATAGTGCACGTACTCCGCCACTTCTATAAACATGCGTCAATACATCCCTGATGCCATTGTATGTAGGTTGAGAGTGAAAAGTTCCCAAACCAGGGCTATTCAACATTCTTGTGTCACTCATCTATATTGCAAGGTAACAAACAGTTAGATGGCCAAAAGAGACGTAAATAAAACAACAGTTCAACTTCAGAGAGCTTAAAGCAGAATCAAACAGTTACCAAAAAATAGTTCATATCTTGAAAATGTAAGATGTCCGACAAGGGCCAAGTGGTAGAATATCAAACAGATTAACATACATAAAAAAAAATATACTTTTGCAGTTATGAACATAATGAAAAATGATTATTATAAAAACATAAGTCAAAAAATAACCTTTTTCAGAAAAAGGTTATTGAAAATAATATATACCTGATAAGCAAGCTTTGTCCGTGCCAGGTCTAAGGGATACGTGCATAAAACAGCTGTTCCCCCAGCTACTGAACCAGCTAAAAGATCAATATGAGGCCCAGTTCCAAAGCTTGGATAGTTATTCAAAATCCAACACCGATATTGCTCATACGTCATGAAATGAAGAGCTGCATAAGGAATGATACGAACAACACTAGCTCCATTTCCCCTAAGGCATAAAAAGAAAAAGACTTGTTTTCGAAGGACAGAATTTTGGACAAAAAAGGGAGAAAGTAGACAAAATTGTAAACTTGAGAAAGAAGAGAAAATTGTAAACTTACTTATAGAATCCACGAACACCTTCATGCTTCAGAACCCTCTTCAAAGATTGAAAGACTCCAAGAGACTGGAATCCTTCTGTTCTCGTCTGTCAATGTTTTAATAAAGAGAGGTCAGAACAGATGTTCAGTGAATAATAGAACAGTCGTATTGATATTGATGTTGTACTGTAACTTGAAGCAATAAGCTAATATGTTTACATCCTAGTTTGAATTCTGAACATAATGCCTCGTCTGCTGATCAAAATTTTAAAATGTAATCATCTTCATCTACATGTTAGTTGACAATAACCTCAACATAATAGCTATCTATTTTATTTGTTCTTTTGCATGAACTTCCATATAATAAAATCACTGATGTCTTGTCGTATTGCAAATACTATCTAGTAACACAACCAATGCCTATGATGCACAATCACAATCAGCTACCTTGCTTCACCTATCCTACCAAACGAACAAGCTTAGTAACTTACAAAAACAGTAATACCCTCCAAGTCCTAGGTTTAATTCTTGAATTGAAGGCTTAATAATGTAAAATCCCTACAGTCTGAATTGGCCTTGAGATAGGCAAAGCCTTCTTGGGACTGGAAGGAGCAAGCCATGACTCATGAGCATAATTAAAGAACAAGAAGAGATTCATCATCCTCCATACCCATCTCAATTACTATGCAACATTTATTTCAAATGTCTTGTAAGGGTTTCACACATACAGATCATAAAATTTAACAACAGTACAGTTTAAAAAGTTAGTCTCTAACAAAAGAATAAAAAAATCACCTGCAAGAGTATCTTGATCCTTTCCAAGGGTGCAACAGAAGTCTTAGCAAAAGCACCCGCAGCACCACCAGCTATCAGCTCTTTAACGTAAACAGGTAGACTGTCAATGAACAAGACATCTCTTTTTGCAGACGAACCATCAACAAACCCGGCAACATTGGCGGACAGGGCAGACCCTTGAGACGAATTCATCTTCGATGATTCAAAATCTTACAACCGCTCAAACCAAAACAACTTAAAAAGTGATCACACACCCAAGCTTCTATTACCCGCTCTGCAGCTTGAAGAATTCCTTATCCCATCTATCTCTCTGAATACAATGTGAAAAGGGCTTTCTCTCAATAGACAGACAAGGGAGCCTGAGAATACCCAGAAGGGAAATGGGTAAATTCACAAGCCGTTGTTCTTCTTGAATGACCACAATATACATCCACAGGAACAATGAAGCTGAGCCTGCAGACCAAATATATTCCAAACCCCTTCAATTATAACAATGCCCCCATAAGAATTTGACAAAATGAAACGCAACCGAATTCAAATCCCATGAAAAGATGAATCTCCCCGACCCCAAATCAAAATTACGACGAAAAAAAATCCCCAATCCCCAGATAGAGAGTTCCAAATCGAAAACTACAAAATACCCAAAATCCCAGAAAGAAAAGCCTATAAAAACAAGGAAAAATACATCGAAAATAGAGAATTTAACATCTAAGAACGGATAAAAACAAAGAACAAGTAGAGGAGAGAACGTACAAGCGATTTGACTAAGTGGCGACGGGAGAAGGGAAATCAGAGTTTGTTGTGGAAAGCGTTATCGTGGAGCGCAAGGGAAAGGGAATCTTTCCACGCGGCTCCGCCGAATCTCCCGTCTACTCCGTCGTGGGTCTCCCTCTCTGGAATCTGGGTTTGATTTGTTGAAACTTTGAAGGTGCTTTGATTTTAAATTGGGATTTCTTTTTTCTTTTTCAATAAACTTGATGCGTTCTTCAGGGTACAATAAGACTTTCGGTGGACCCACCAATGGAGAGTGTTCACGTGGCATCCACGTTCACAGTTGACCGAATCAAACGGACCTGATTTTGTGTTATATATGTGGCCGGCTTTATCCATAATATTGTTTTATATATATATATATATATAGCATAATCTTGTTTGTTACATCAAGAGGGTGTTTGGCTGCAGATGAGATGTTAATAGCAAAAAAATTTTGTTTGGGGTGCACGAAGATGAGATGAGATAATAGAAAAACCTTATTTGAGGTGTAGTGAGATGAGAGGAGATGAGATGTTGATAACTCTCAAGAATTGAGAGTTAATTTGGCTTAAAAGAATATATTTTTATCAAGAATTTGCTATAATAAGATAATTTATTAATAAATTTCGTCCCATCAGACCCAAATTGTGCTTAAGCGAAACATCCTTTAGTTTTCTGATTAGGATGCATTTTAGAGCTTCACTGTAGCGAAATGTGCTTGATTGTATGCAAATTTGCAAGTGTTAAAAAGAATTGATATTTCTAGTTTGACTGCAGCGAACCTGAAGGAGCGAAGCGGAATTCGCAGTAGATGGAGCGTACTTTCTTCGCCTCAGCGAAGTTTAACAAAACTCCAGACGACCTGAAGAAACCAACTGAAGCTCGTCGCTGCGACAGCCTCGTCTAATCGATCACGCTCATACCTAACCCAAGGACGCGTGGCGCAAATCCGTGACTTTGGAAATCCTCTCTGCCATCGCAAAAGTCAACTCTGCAACATTCAGAGAGTAGGTAGAAGAGTCAG
>JBBMKA010000015.1:12609128-12620739 GCA_037833695.1 Sechiopsis laciniata
GCCGACATATCCCACTTTGAAAAGTAAAGATTCTAAATAATTACAAACTGACAAAAGACTTTAAATAAAGTAAACAGCAAAAGCTAAATTATTACAAAATTACAAAAATGAAAAAAGTAAAAGTTGATAAAGTTGAGATGTGTGCCGTAAACATTTAATTAGTATTTTGGCGAGAGAAATTTCCTAGTATTTGGGGTCAGTCCTGTATATTCCGGAATAGAGGTCCCAAAGGAGGAGAAACTAAAGTCAAATTCTCATAGCGAAATAAAAAATAATAATTAAAAAATTACAAAGCGAGGTCCATTTCGACAAAACGTGGCAGTAAAACAGAGCGAGTAACGTAGTTTTTAAGTGAACCGCGAGTAGGAAAAGGACGACATACTAGAAAAACGATATATTTTTAAAAAAAATAAAAACTGTTATTTATCTTCACGAAAATAATTTTCGATCCCTCTGGTTTCCCTCTCTCTTTTCGCTTTCATTGGAGGGAAAAACCTCCAAACTTCCAAAATCCAAACCTCTATTTTGGTCTCTGCTCAAACCAGTCAAGGGTTTCTTCCTCTGCTTGTTCAAGCTTCAGTTCGATCTCTCGTTCAGACTGTTTTTTTTAGCTGATCTCTGATCCGTTATCAGTCAAGGTAATTAAGATGCTTGCCCCGCTTTCTGTGATCTTCTTCTGGTTTGATTTCTGCCTCAGGTGCTTTGATTTTGTGGCTTTCAGCTTTGTTATGTGTTGTTTAAGTTTGCTTTCGTTAACCTGAATTTCGGTATCATTTCTTGATTCTTATGATCTCTAGCTTGCTCCGTCATTTCTGTTATTTTAGACACTGGATTTTGGGGTTTTCTCTTTTGTAATCACTGCGTTTTTAATGATTCTTTGTTCAATTTGAATCTTGAGGATGTATTAATCGATGAATCTACTGCTGATGAAACCAAAGTTCGTCATATTTTAAAGTTCTTGTTGTAAACCCTAAATTTTGTTCTGAATTTTAATTTCTTCGATTTAGCTCTTCATGGCTGATTTATGGAGAGTTTCGTTTTGAATGTATGAGTCTGCAATTGTTTCTTTTACCAATTACTCTGTCATGGATTTTAATTTTTGATATGTGACGAATTTCATAGTACGTTGGTAATTTTCAGCTCTAAGTTGTTTCTAAATCAGTTTCATTCTGATGTCTCTTTTCACGTTTTGCTCTTTAGATAGATTTATACAGAGCTGAGAGTAGCTAGATTTTAAGTGGGTGTCATGTGTATTGCTCACTAGTGGATATATCATCTATGGTCTGTGCTTGGAACTTTTTTGTTTATGCAACGATAAGTATCATTAATTTTTTTTCAATTATTATTGAGAATGTTAATCACGTGTTTGGTCTACTATGGTAAGCTAATACTCAATTAATTTGGACAATTATTATTTTTTGTTGAAAACGGAGTGAGGTGACAATCTTCTTAATCGTGTTAGTAATAAAATTTTCTATTAATAAAAAAGTAATTATCTTCTTCGTTGTTGTAAGAGTGGGTCGTTCATTAGTTATTTGAATTTCTTTATAATTACCTTCAGCAATCTCTAGTAATTGTTTGCGATTATTCACTAGCTAATTTAATGATTGCTGCCAAATTCAACTGGCCACTCAAATCAAGTGACTTTTTGTTATTGGAACTTCTTCCCAGCTATTTGGACAATGCAGACAAAGAAAAAAAGTCATGGGAGAAATGCTACTCGAGAGCTTGTCAGTCCCAAGGTTTTACGATCTCAACGTAAATATTCTGAATCAATTCAAGTTGTAGAAAAGAATATTACTGAACTAATCACATCCTCTGCTAGAAAACGTGTCGGTAAGCTGCTTATTTCATGTATACTCAAGCGAATTTCTTACTAGATTTTTTCATTTCTCGGATTTGTAGAAGCCTTTATATGTCTAGAGCATCAAATCTCAATCAAGGTCGCTCTTTTCATTTCTGACAAGCATTACTGCTCTTAAACATTCTAGTTCTCATGTTATTTGGTATCGGTTAGAATCATAGATCTTCTTTTATGCCGTACGTCTTTTTTTAATATGTTTTTTTCCATGTTTTAAAAGACTATTGAGGCTTACGCCTTGAGGCTCGCCTGAAGGCAAGGCTCTACCGCCTTTGTTGGATCATAACATAAGAGGCCTACACCTCACACAAGAGAGGCTTACACCTCGATGATAACACAATGAGGCTTAAAATCCCTATGCCTCGTAAAAGAACTAGAAGAATATTATTAATATTTTCCATTTTTATAATATAAGGGTTTGAACCACAACAATATAGATTTTCTCTTAAGGATTCTTTTGTTAGGACACGATCGATTCTAAATTATCAATTTAATTTTAATAGTTTGTTGGCCTATTTTCCTCTAGCATCTCCTTTTGGAGTTCTTTGTTGTATTCACTATAGGCGCTTGGAGAATTCACTAATGTTTCACTCATCAATAAACTTGTTTCTTATTAAAAGAAACTCAATCCTATTAGTGTTAGTGTTATGTTTTATGTATTTTTATGTAAGTATTATGTTTTACAATACATGTTTATATAAATTTAGATTTTTTATAATATTTTTAATTAAAATTGAGGTTTATGCAAGCCTCGCCTCTTCAAAAGGAAAACTCTCGAGGTTGCCTTTAGCCTTTTAAAACATTGGTTTTTTCACATCATATTCAATAGCAGTTGCTAGTAAATATAATTACAATTAGTTTAGCCATTTAATTAAACTTGTTTTCATCAACTGGATTTAACATATTTAGTTCAGATAACTACAACTTTTGTCACTTATTTTATTTTCTTTTATTTTATTATTTAGACCATTAGCCCCTGGAAGAAAGCAATCTAATTGAAATGAAACTTATGTAAGAGTTAGGAATGACACTTTTTTATTCTTTTTTTTTTCAGGTAGTTTTCCATCAAAAAAGAATGAAGAAGAAGTTTTAACCGATTTAAACGTGAAATATGATTTTCTACGGAATGAGACTTCTGGTGCTTGTTTGGACCACGATGCAATTGATGGTGCTACCGTGGGCTTCAAGGTAAATTATTCATGAATACTGTCTAGACAAACGTACCTACATGCATTTGTTACTGTTACTTTACACGACGGTAATTTCGTATCTGATTTTGGTGGTGAGGATTGTCTCACGATTTATTATGGATGGCCTTACATCTGTAATTCATTTTGGCAGGCTTATGATGATGACATTGATAACTCTGCATCAGAAACCATATTTTCTCCTTTTCATGTATCTTCTCACGCTGGAGGAGAAGCTCACAATGGAGGTAGCCGATGAAATTATTTTTCTCGAGTTAAAATTATCCTGTAACATGCTTGGATTTTAATTTAGCATTTTCTTATTTCTTGTCAGTTGACTTTATCAAATTCTTTCAAGGTGGAGATCAAGTGTTCCATTCTGATAACAAATCAGACAACTCAGAATATACTGTTCACTGTGATCAAGATCAGAATTACAGTAAGGCTACATTTGCTTGGACAAATATGGGATTCTCTGATGACTTGAAATTTAGTTGTGTAGTACTGTTAGGCTCAAGAAATGTGCTTCCATAATGCAGATCTAGGGGGTGCAGGATTATCATCTGAAGTATCAGCTATATATCTTGCCATGAAGAACTCTAAGCTTGAGTGTGTCGATGAGCATGCCCATGATACTATGGCAGCTGAAGTTCACGTGCAGGATGATGAATACGAAGAAATAGATGATTTTGATCCTTATTTCTTCATCAAGAATCTACCTGATTTATCAGAAGTTGTCCCAACTTATCGACCTATGCTTCTACCAAAACAGACTCGGAGTTGTCCTCCTACGACTCTTGTTCTAGACTTAGATGGTAATAAGTTTCAACACCGATATTATGCTTATTTCATATGATGAATATAGATTGGTTAGTGTTGATGTTTTTCTTAAATATGCCCACTGCTTTCTTTAACTAGTCAAGAGATCGCGGCTTTATATTCTTAATTCTTTGTTAGCATTTGAATTTTTACCATGCAAAAGTGATCGTATTTAAATCTTGAAGGCTTCGTTTGATAACCATTTGGTTTTTTGTTTTTGATTTTTGAAATTTAAGTCTACAACAACAATTTTTCCATATGTTTTTTCTTACTTTAATATCTACATCTTAGGTATATTTGTAGAAACCAAACCAAAATTTGGAAACAGAAAAAAGTAGTTTCCAAAAGCTTGTTTTTGAAAGTTGGTTAGCATTCACATACTTTCTTAAGAAAAGATAGATATATTGTAATGGACTCTATTGTAATGGACATATTGTAGGAATGGTGGGACACATTTTAGGAAATTTGAGTAAGAATAGGTCTAAATTTCGAAAACCAAAAACAAAAAACCAAATGGTTATCAAACGGGGTCTAAATTATTAAGGTTTTGCGAATTAATTAATCCACCCTATAATTTTGTGCTGATGGTATTCCTTTCTTCATTAATTCCTCGGTGTGGAGCCAGTTAAATGTTCATATTCTTAAATCCACCGTGTACCTTCATTTTGCAGAAACTCTGGTGCATTCTACACTCGAGCCATGTGTTGATGCTGATTTTACATTTCCTGTAAATTTCAACCTCCAGGAGCACACAGTTTACGTTCGATGCCGGCCTTATCTCCGGGATTTCATGGAAGCAGTTGCCCGTCATTTTGAGATTATCATATTTACAGCCAGCCAGAGTATTTATGCGGAGCAGCTTCTGAATGTTCTTGATCCAAAGAGAAAAATATTTCGTCACCGTGTTTTTCGAGAGTCGTGTGTGTTCTTCGACGGGAACTATCTCAAAGATCTCTCCGTTCTTGGACGTGACTTGTCACGTGTTATTATCGTTGATAACTCTCCACAGGTACCCTCGACCGTTATTTAGTTGGCCCATATTTTTTCTGAAGCTAGAAATGTTATTTATGTTCGTGATTTGTTTCAGGCGTTCGGGTTCCAAGTGGACAATGGAATCCCAATAGAGAGCTGGTTTGATGATCGTTCAGATCAAGAACTGCTTCTATTAGTTCCATTTTTGGAAACTCTGGTGGGAGTTGAAGATGTCAGACCCCTTATTGCAAATAAATTCAACCTTCGACAGAAAATAGCAGCTGCTGTTTATCCTTCACTGAATTCAAATAGAGATCCCTTCGAAAGGCAAGCCGCTAATATGTATTAACATTTTGTGAAGGTTGTTGGAATAAGAACTAACGATATTCTCCTTATTTAACTCATTTACTATCTTAGTATTTTTCGATTTATTTTTTTTCCAATCAACAAGGAAAAAATATATGTTATCAGGACATCAGGATTATTGGGAAAAAAAATCTAAGAGGAATATCTAATTTCAGGTGCTGTTTTTTGTTTGTTTTTTTTTTGGATACAACATTTAGGGTGGAGAATTTGAATTTGTAGTTTCTTATTTACTAGGTCATATATCATACCACTCGAGCTATGTGCTCGGATGTGTGTTTGATTCGAGAGATGATGCTTGGGCAGGTGATTTCTTGGGAGAATCATGATGGTCTTTCTCTTTTTCTTCACGTGTTCACAAATTTGAGTTTGAGAATGTTTGTTCACATGAGAAATTTGAACTGCCCTTGGCTCAAGGGCTTCCTTGTCATCAAGATCCTTCAATTGTTTTGGTAATGTGATGGTTTACTTTTAGTGATCTGTTTTCAATGTTATTGTAATTCCAAAATCATTTTAAGGAGTTGTGATTGGACAGAAATGAATTATATTGTGTATGTTGGAAATCCGTGAATTGGAGGAACAATGAGTTAGCAAAAAAATTTAGTAGAAAACAATTTATTTCATTTTATTTTATTGAGCTTTGTCTTAAAAAGGTAAGAAATCATCTAGTTAAAATTCAGTTGCTTCGTGTATCTTTCAATAATAGCATAACCAATTTGGGTAAAACTTTACTATTACTCCAAGTGATAAAATTTTAAATTAAGATTCAAATTTTTTATATTTTCATTATGAAGACGTTTTGGGCAGTTGATTTATTATATGATGGAAGTTATAATAATATATATTGAAGGTGCATGGTTATTATTAATTGGGGATATCATAATAGAGATTTTTTTTGTTTAATTCAGTAGTATTTGGACCGAAAAGATTGAACTTGCAATCTCTTGGTTATTATGCTAGAGTTATGCTCTAGTAAGCTATAATAGAGAGTTATTATAATGGGCTAGATACTTTTATAGTTAAGATATGGATTACAAGCTAACACATTGATTATTATAATTGGTGGTTCAAATATGAATTTGGTTGTTATAACTCAATCTATTCTACTCTTAAATGGGGTTCCAAACAACTCCAAGTGTTCTATTTGTTTGAGTTTGATAGTTGTAGACATGGAGATGGAATCATTGATTTTTAAGATAATAATTAATGTGTTGAGAGTGGACACATTTTAGAGTATAATATAAAATTTGGTTTTAATATTATCTCGGTATTGTTTAGTTTAAATGTAATGGCCTAAACGAGACAAAAGTAAAATTTCAATCTGTCAATACTTGAACTTACAACCATATCTTCCTAGAATCATTGAGCCTAACGACCTAAATAATACTTGTACAAGCCTATAAACGACTTGTAGTTAGTTCATGGTCCCAAAACAAGTTGTTTAGCCCACTTGATTCCCTCTAAGCAATCCGACATGGGTCGTTAGAAGAACACCTGCAACAACACAACGAAGGAGCACGAATATATAAAAAGAGAGGGTTAACCACTAGTTAGAAAATTTACCACAAATAATAATTAGAAGGAACATAAAACACGAAATAGATACATGGATTTTAATCATGCACCCACTAGCACCAACCTTCCCTCCTTTCACTTGAACATTGCTCCCATGGATTGATTCCATTTGGAAGGATCCAAAACATATTCTTGAACTCTTGATCCCACTTATACAAACTTGCCCAAGAACTCGGGCATTGATTTACCTTTTAGCGATGTGACTCACCCACCCTGACCCTTTTTCCTGGCTTCCTATAACAACATTATTTATAACAACGTTTTACAACCACATGTATCTATTTCTTTGGATTATATAAACACCCACTTACTTTCTAAGGTGATATTGTGGAATACATCTACCCAATTATGATAACAACTTGAAAGAATAAGAACTCTATTGCAATATAAAATGTAACTAAAATACAAGTTAACCTTGGTGCAAGGCACCTAGAGCCTTCCTCTCTAGAGAATCATTTTTTGAGCCCAAAGAAGCTACTCAAAATATGCATACCTCACTAATTTCTCTCACCCTTTATTTATAGCCAATCCCCTAATCTAATTCTTAACTAATTGCTCTCATACTCTTATAATATTCATAATAATAATCCTATCATTAACGACCTCTAAAATACACTTTATCTTCAAGGTGTAGGTAATCTAGCTGAATAGTTTAAAGGTTGGTAATGATAGAATTGTTGTGATTAAACAAAGAATCTAAGTTGATAAACAACTTAGAGTTTAAACAAAGAATATGGTAATCAAACTTTTTTTTAGGGCTTATTGTTAACGTGGGTGATCCTATTGTTCCTCAAGTGCTTCTGAACTTCTATGTTAATTGAACGTTTTTGCATATGGTGAAAACTGTGTGAGTTACTTTTTGGTACTCTCCGAAGGGTGATGAGCAAGTTGGTTGTGCATGTGAGTATGAAGGCAACCACTCGTCCACATTAATGTTGGCTGATTGTAGAATGTTTCTAGGTGTTCGAGAGATTTGTGTGAGTGGACTGCCAAGATGTTCATTTATTTGACGAGTTTTTCTTTTTTCGCTTCCTCTTTCGGCTTTTGGATTGAGCAAGTTGGACGTTCAACTTCGTGAAAGTTTAAGCTTTGTATTTACCTTATTATCTCATTGTTTGAAATGCTAAAAAAAGGGGCCCAAAACCTTGTAACACTTTTCATCTTCTTATAAAAAAAAACAAACAAATATCATAATTAAAAAACAACAATCAAGATTTTTTTTTCAGTGGTCGGTGGCAATGATGTTGGCCGGAGGTGGATAGAAGCCGGCAATGGAGGTGATGTAACATCAATGGTGTTTACTTGTAGTTGACCAACAATGTACCCACATAGTAAAGCTCAATCGGACAGCCCAAACCCAAAAATGAAATGGCATAAATATATGGGACAACTACGAAAATGATAATTATTAAGTAAATGTTTACAATTCTAAGTACTTTAAATAAGTATCTAAATAGGATTTTCTATAAATATGAAATAATTAAATAGATTGCAATTGACTATTGTTCCCTTATTAATACTTTTAATTGGTGTGAATTATTAAATGAATTTTAAATTCATTCCTAACCACCAACAAAAATTTAAATATTTAAATAAAATAAGATCTAAATTTCTAACATCCCAAAATTAATAGTTAAAAAATATTTGAACCTGTAACAACGTGCTTTTATTAACCTCTTGTGTAAAGAGAATAAGTAAACTCCATGCTTAGATACCATTTAAGAGTAAAATTACAATTGAACATCCCTAGCACCTAAAAATGTTCTCCAACCACAAATATGTTCTTCATAACTCAAATTCACATCTTCCTATACAACATATTTAGTTTGAAGTTAAACATACAACAATTACTTAACTTTTTTTCCTTAATCCAAAATTCTAAACAAGTTGGTGTAGCCTCCATACCCACCTAAGCGCCTTGTTGTTGCCTATTAAGAGGTGCCTGCACATGTACAATTAAGGAAAACACAATCATCAACTTATATTCGGCTACAATTATACTAGTAATTAACCTCTCTCACCACAAGGAAAACCACCAAAATTGGTTGTTTAATTGCCTTAGTCTCTCCCTAGCTACTCATAGATTCGTTATTTCTTCAATTCTCATACGTCTGCTCGTCCGAAACACTCGAATCGCTTCCCCTAATGCGGTGACCCACCCACCTAACCTTCTTAACTAATATCTCAGTCTGTATTACCTCACCCTATGATATAAATTTCTAGCAGAACAAATACTTATCTTCAGTTCTTTACATTCTGAAATAATCCCACCATGCAAATAACATCACAGTTAGGGCTGTTTACAGTTCGGTTTGGACCGATTTCTGCTAAACTAAGAATCAAACCAATCCCTTCGATTCTACAATATTTTGAACCGAACAAAAACTAATGGTTTCAGTTTAAGATCTAGAACTGAACCAAACTTCTTCGGTTCAGTTTGGTTCGGTTAAAACCGATAAAAAATTGATCTCTTTTAAATGTACAAATGGATTAGGGTTTAAGATGTTGATCATCATAAAAGAAGAAAAAAAAATAGATAACTCCAAATCTAAAGTGTGAATCAGGATATTAACGACATAAAAATAGGAAATTAATAATAATAAAAAAAGATCTATGTTGTTGGTAGAAAAAGAAAACGAAAAAGAAGAAGTTAATTCTCCAGATCTGTTGCTTGCATGTAGAAAAGAAATAAACAAAAAAGACAAAGAAAAATGAATAAAAAATAAAGAAGATGAAATAAAATAATGGGATGAATAAAAAAAATGAGACAAGAAAATAATTAAAGAAAGAATGACTAAGGGAAGATTCCACTTAATTTTAGTATTTTGCAAAGAATTGAAAACGATTACAGAAAAAAAAGGGAAGAAGAAAGGTTGCAGACAAAGGTAAAAAAAGTGAGAGGCGGAAATGAAAAGGAAAAAAATGAAAGATTAGGGTTTTGTCTTGGTATATATATTTACAAGATTTAGGTTGGAAGTATGGACTTTTTAAAAGGAAAATTATATAAGAGTGGGCTCAGTAGGTCTTAAAAACAATAACTAGTTAATTTAAAATTAAAATTGTATTTATATAAAAATTTGGTTCGGTTTTTCAGTTTTTAAAGACATTGAACCGAAAACGGAACAAAAAATTTGGTTTTCAAATATAAAAATCGAAATTCTCTTTTAAAAAAGAAAAACTGATCCAAACCATCAATTTTGGTTTGGTTCCTCAGTTCGGTTTGGTTTTTAAACACCCCTAATCATAGTATATGTATATCTCACCTATACCAAAGCCAAACAGTCTTCAACTTATACTAATTTCCCAAAGCCATTTATAGTTTTACTAGGAACAGTAACATCAACTTTAGAGAGCCTAGCCAAGTCCCCGCCCTCATTCCCAAGCAATCTAACAATAACTCAAATTCACCACACCAACTTAATATAAGATCTAGATTTGAAAAACAAAAATAATAAACAAAAATAACAATCGCTCAAGCTTTTCGCTTCGGGATTGGAGACAATACACACAACAATTTCTCTAAAGCACTTTCCTTTATTTCTCAATTAAGCTTTCTCTATAACTCTCTACACAACTTTTCCTATTTTTACTCTCTTTTGCTCTACGATTGTTTCTATAATTCACAATGAAGGAACTCTCTATTTATAGCCTATTACAAATTTTTTCTCCAAGTTCTTTCCATAAGTATTTCTCACTAATTTCTAAAACAATAAAATCTACTAATTCCTTAATTACCTCTCCTAAATTGACAATCCATTAATTCCTTAGTTGTCTACCCACTAATTCCTAAATTAATTATTTGTAACGGCCCAGTTTTCCATTCTGGCTCCCCAGGTATGTTCGGTTGAGCCTTAGGGCATTTTAAGCCTTTAGGGGCATTTGAGTAATTTTGCCTACGAGGTCAGTTTTGTAATTAATTAGGGTTTCAGGGCCGTTTCTACAATTTACTGAAGTTGGGTTGTTTTTGTGACTCCCAGGCTTTCAGGGTTGGTTTTGCAGGTTGAAGGGTTTTTAGGGTTAGATTTGTAAAGAGAGCAAGGGAGTTTGTTTTGAGTTAATTAAATGAAAAGAAGAGGGATTTAGGGATTTTGGTTTTACGTGTATTTTTCCTGCATCGATCAAAGTTCCAGAGAAAAGAGCCTCCCTTCTCCTTGCCGAGCCCTAGCCTTACCGAGACCTCCCTCTCAAGCCCTTGCCACTAATCACTCCTCATCGAGATCACCCCAATCCCTTACAGATCTCCTCACCCCGAGCCACACCCCATTCCATCACAATCACCCATTTGCAACCCTAGCCGATCGCAAGCCCTAGGCGATCTCTTCCTTACTGCAGCACCGAGCGAACACGCGCTGCACGCACGCTTCATGCCGAGCCAGCTCGCTCAGCCGCATGTACGGTCGCTCTGCCCCTCGCCGAGCCGCTCAAGCTCTGCCTCACACCCCTGTCGAGCTTCGCCACATGCATCCCACATCATAGGGGTGCACAAATGACCCGATGAACCCAACCCAAAAATAAGGGTTGGGTTGGGTTGGCATTTCTGGGAACCGAAAATTTCGGTTCGGGTTGAATTCGACCCGAACCGGAATTTATATTATATTAAAAAAAAGCATATATATATATATATATATACACATATTAAAAATAAAATCAGCCCTAACTTTTATCTCGCGTGCGCTGCTCCTCCAAGCTTCACCTCCTTCAATTTTTATCGACAAAAAGCCACAGTCGCCCGTCTCCTCCGTCACATTCGCCAACGTCTTGGTAACTCGAATACTTGAAGCTTGAAGGTACGTTTTCTCTTTGATTTTGTTGGTTTGATTTCAACTTTTCTTTT
>JBBMKA010000015.1:12624122-12635563 GCA_037833695.1 Sechiopsis laciniata
ATGTTTATGTTATCTTGAGAACTAAAAATTGAATACCATTGAAATAGGTAAAAAAATTCATATTTTGAATCACATGAAAAAAATATGATTTTTACTAAGGGAATGCAAGTATAAGAGAAAAGTTGGGTAAAATTTATTAGTGTTTGTTTAGATTAGAAAAAACTTAATTTTCATTCAAATCCTTCGTGAAAATAATTTTTTACTAACAAATTTTAAACTTTACATAAAGGGTCTTACCGCTTTCAAATAATATGAGAGTTAAATATCGATTTTCGAGTTTAAACTTGTGACTAGGGGTGCAACAAAAAATTGAAAAACCAAACTGAATCAATTCAATCCAATGGATCGAATTGGTTTTTTAGCACAAAATTTGACCTATGAGTTTGTAATTTGAAAAAATCGAAAATATTGGATCGATTCCGATTTTCATTTTAAAAAACCAATAAAAACTCATCAAAACCGAAACATTTATGCATATATTTTTTGAGATTATAAATAAATAAATATTTTGTCAATAAGTCATATAAAATTATCTCCCTTCCATTATTTTGAAGATTTACTAAAGTGTTAAAGATTTTATTAATTCTCCTTTATTTCAAGTAAAAAACATCTTTAAATAATTTTTAATAAGTTCAAAAATACTTCTCACATTTAAAAATATTGTTGTTTATGAGATTTTTTATGAAAAATGTTTTTTATATATTAAATTGTACATCGGATTGGATCCAAAATTGAACCGAACCAATAATTCTATATTTTATTAGACATTGGATCGGATCAATTTTTTTAAAACTGAAGATATCGGTCGGTTGTCGATTTGGTACAAAACCGACAATAACCGAACCGAAATCACTCCTACCTCTGACCGTGGAGTTGAAATGAAATAACATCAATCAAGATAACCAACAATGAGATTTATACTAGGTGAAAGAATCCCAACTATCCAATTGAGCATTGTCTCTCTTTTTTTTTTTTTTTTTGTTAAACCATCCTATTGAGCACTCTCAAGGCATCTTATTGTTCGTTTATTTATTTATTTCTGGAAAATAAACTGTCTCTTTTTTTAATATATCTAGTTTTTTTTTTTTTTGTAAATCAGCCCTAGACTAATCTTCTATTAACTTTAATTTCGATTTTTAATTTCATGGAATTACACTTCACAATTATATAAGCGTTGTTATCTTAATCTTAAACAATTATTTTCAATTTTTACTCTCCAATAATATTTTGTTGGAAAGATTTTTAAAATAGCATTCCTTCATGAAAATGATATTAAAGCTAAAATTTTAAGTTGATATCTTTTATAGTCGAATAACTCAGAGAATATATATTTGAATTTTTGAATTTAAATGTTTTTTAATTAAAAAAAATGAAAGTGTTAATTAAACTTAAATTTGTGTATAACTTATGTTTAATAAAAACTGATGAATTAGATTTTTTTACTTTATTTTTTTTGGGTTAAAATTAGGTGAGTTGGCTTAATTTGAATTGGTAGTAAAAATTGCAACTTTTTAAAATTTAAAATCTAATTTGTTGAACTTGATACAACTAGACGTGCTCACAAGCAAAAATGCATTTATCACTACCTCTAGTAGTATTGTGTAGATGATTCGCTCTTTAAAAAAAAAAAAGATGATTAGCGGTTTTTCAAATTAGACAAATTCATTAATTCCAAAATGTTGTTGAGTTATTTGTATAAATTAATAATAAAAATAAAAATAAAACTTTGTTTCTTTTATTTAAATAATTGATATTGTCAGGACTATTTACAAGTCCATAGTTCTTCAAAAACCTTACCTTTGGAAGTCAATATAATACTAATAAATTGTTGGATAAATTATAAATTTGATATTTATGATCATATTGAAAATTAAAATTTAATCTCTATAATTTTAAAATTTTAGATTTTAGTCTTTATGGTTTAGAGAAAATTGAAATTTAGTCTTTAAAATTTTAAAAAACTAGAATTTAGTCTCTATAATTTTATAAAAATAAAAAATAACCATTGTCATTCATAGTTGTTGATGAATTAAATATGTAAAATTTAATTATTTATGTGTCAATAATGACGATATGAGTTAAGTGATTGAATGAATAAAAAAAAAACATGTTTTACATGAATATAGTCTACATGTACTCAAATGTCAACTATCACAAACAATAATGATTAATATTTTAATTTAATCAAATTATATGAACTAAATTTTAATTTTTAAAAATATAATTTTAACTTTTTTTTTATTATAAATTCTAAAATTTAAAATTATAAGATTTAAATTTTAATTTTCACTTGTCCTATTTTATGGTTACTTTTTGTGATTGGAGACAAGTTGGCGGATTCCCAATTCCCGGACTTGTTTGAAACGAGATTTTCTTTTCATCATCGATTTTATTCTGCGTGGAACTTTTAATGTCTCTAGTAGCATCACAATATAAAAGGCTAGAAAAAGTAGGTGCACCTCGATAAGTTTTATTTATATATTTATTTTTTAATTTTAATTCAATAATAAAATATTTGAATTTTTTTTTATTGAGTTCTACGACAATTGGAGAGATAATTTAAATTCATAATTTCTTAATTATTAAGTATACATTGATGTCGTTGAATTAATATTCTTTTTAGTAATATTTGAACTTCCCAATCACTAGTTTTTGTTTTTCTTAATATTACTATTTATTTATTTTTAGAGTTTTTTTGGTTACTAGTTTATATATCATATCACTTAAGAGTGAACATGAGTTGGGTTGGAGTGATTTTCAACCTAACCAAAAAATTCAAGTTGGTCAATTCTTCAACCCAACCCAACCCAACTAAAGACATAACTCAACCCAACCCAATCTTTTATTTTCGAGTTGGGTTGAGTTTGGTTATCGGATTCATAAATTTACAATTAACCTAAAATTAAAGAAGCTCACCATGATAAGCAATGTACTCAATAAACAATCTCTAACGTCCCTTTTTTTATTCCTAGAAACTTAAGAAGAACATTAGCATAAGTAGATTCTTATTGTAAATGCGAAATTCAAGTTTACCTAATTTCAAAACCTTATCGATAGGTTTAAAGTTTAAAAAATATTAAAAAATAAAAAGTCTAACAATAATAATTAAATAACATAATAATTATGCTATAGGTAAAAAAAAATATTTTAAACTAAATAATAAATTCGGGTTGGGTTGGGTTAATTTTAGGTCAATGACCCAACCCAACCCATGAAATATTTAACCCAACCCAACCTAACCCATTTATATATTTAACCCAACCTAACCCGTCAAATTGGGTTGGGTTGATTCGGGTTTCTCGGTTGTCGGATTATTTGTACACTCCTAATATCACTTTAATTATGTTATTGTTAGTCAATTGGTAAATTTTTGTAGCATTTGATCAAAATAATTGAGTGGCATTAAATTTATATACAAATTTAGATGGTGATGGAGGATCCTTACCTTGATTTATCTTGAAAAATTGAAGAAATCTTACATCATTATAAGATCATAAATTTATTCTTTTTATTGGTTAATTAGGTTTGAGATAAGACTTCACGTTATTGAATAGGGTATCTAAACTCTTTAAACTTAAATTAGTATTTAATCTACAATTCAAATCCAACTCAAAATTAGTGAACAAAAAAAACATCTTAAAAAGTCATATTGAACATTCTCGTCACATTAAAAGATGGGCAAAATTAGTCTTCTCATTAACTAATAAATTTTATAATAAAATTTTGTGTTATCTAATATTGGTATAGATTCAGATGCTACACTAGCAATTGGGAAATAGTATGTGTATCAAAATTAAATGTAGGTAGAAAAAAGGAAGTGAAATAATTGATGGTGAAAAAGGCTGAATAAGTGCACCCCATGTCTAAGTATTTAATTGTTTATTTTTAAAATGCCTTTTTTCTTTATTATAATTGATTTTGAGGGGGAAAAAGCAAAAGATTAGCGGAGGACTAGGTCCTCCACTTGCAAGTGTTTTTATGTGTGTCTTCCCACTACTTTCTTCTCTCTTTTTCTCAATCCCTTTTACTTTATTTTATTTTATTTTCCCTCCTCTTTTACTTGAATCACTAAATGCATTTGACCCTCAAAAGAGCAACCACCATGATCTCTAAAGCTTCAAAAAGAATGTTAGAATAATTTCTTTTTTGTTGTCATTTGTGGTTGCCCTCTATTCTCTCCTCTCACATGCTCTCTTTTCCCATTACAAAATCTTTCCCTACACATTACTCTTACTATCTTCATTTGACCATTAAGTTAAATTATATATTCTTTTTTATATTTGTCTATTTTGCAAATTATATTTATATGGACAAATAATAAATTTGGTTCTATGGATTGAAAAAATAAAATTAGAATGATTTTTAAAATTAAAATTACTCTCCTTAATTTAGAGATAATTTTTTTTTTTTTTTAACTGTGATTTAGAGATAGTTAAAATTTAGTTCGTATATTTTTAAAATTAAAATTAAGTTTATATGATTCGATAAAACTTAAAAAAATAGTCTTGTCGAGTAATTAAGTATGCAAAAATTCGATATTTATGTGTCAATAGTGATAGTGTGAATTAAATGATTGATTGAATAAAAAAATTACATTATTTATACATAAATAGTTACCTTCATGTACTTAATCTCTCAGCAATTACGAACTATATATATATATATATATATATATATATATATATATTACCTTTATGGTTATCAAATTTTATAGACTAAATTCTCATTTTTAAAATACTATATATATATATATATATATATTTTTTTTTTTTTGAAACAAATATTTTAATCTTCTTTAAATCATATGAATTAAAATATAGTTTTTAAAATGATAGAAATTAAATTCTAATATTTATTAATTATCAAATTATAATTTATTGAGTACTTTTTTATTCAAATCTTTTTCTTTTTTTTTTTTGAAATGATTTATTCCAACTCTTTTAGACATGCATAATTTGTGAATCATCCAGCAAGAAGATAGAGGTATAAATACTCCCAACTCACGAGTGGTTGAACTAAAAAGAGCTTTTAGACTAGTGAAGTTAAAATCATTATTTGAAAATACTTAAGATGCTTTAATACCTACTTCACTTAAGACTCTACCCTCAACCAAACCTAATTTTAAAATTTTAAAACATTAACTTAAATGATAAGATGAAATAATCTATTTTAAACAAGTTTTATATTTTTTGCCAAAACGGCATACTTGTGTATTTTATCGAGTATGACATAAGATTTTATAGTTAGGTGTTACTTCAATATATGTTTATTAAAATGACGCATTATTTATATTTATAGTTTCCATCAGTTTAGTTCCATTTCATAGTTTCAAATTTATTACAAGTCTCTGTTTGAATTTTGTGGAAGATGCATTTTTCTTGCTTCCACCCTATACAATGAAAAATTTATTGCAGGCCCCTTTTCTGCGTCATTAATTATCAATATTTCGAATATCCCATTTTATTTAACAACTCATTGTAAGATGTCACTTTATGTGTTTTAGAGAATTCTACAAAATTAAAGTTTTATTTTGAAATCTCAAGTTTTCAACCATTTATTTTTGCTGTATTGCTAAAAATTTCCATATTACCTAGCCGTTACTACAACTTTCAAAACAAGAATCAAAATTGAATTTTAATTAAAATACAAAAGGAAACCAATCCTTTCTGAAAAGCAAAGGAATAAATTGTGATAAAGGATATAATACAATTAGAGAATTTTAAAGATTCTGAAAATCTAAAAAGTTTAGAACTTTAATTACCTAAAATCCAATGACAATCGATGCCCTGTACTCTACAAAAATTCTATTAACAAAGTCGAAAAGAAAAGAAAAAGAAAAGGAAAAAAAAGGGGAATTTAATTTTAAGCCTTTTAAGGAGAGGTAGGCCTTTCGATTTGTTGGTAGTCCCCTCTTTTCCTCTTCCGTTACAACTACCGTTACTCGCCGTTTAGATTCTGTCTTCACCTCCGTTAAATTTAACTCCGTTCTATTACACCTTCGTCCTCAATTTCATTCAAATCTCCACCGTCGCCGCCGTCGATTTCCGGCCAAATATCCAACGGCGCACATTCCGCCTTATGCTGCAGCTTCCAATCAAGCGCCTGACAGGCACGTGAGCAGTAATTAACAATCCCACAAACCGAACACCGACGAAACTCATGCCTACGTGTCTCCGGCCGTCCACACCCCACGTGCGAACAGAGCCTCAACCCCGGTCCGGGCGAGCCTCCGCGCAAAGCGAACCACTCCGCCATGAACCGGCTCGCCGGATGAGCGTCCGGCGCCGGGACATTGCAGCCGAAATCACTCAGCAACGGGCACTCGGTGAACGACCCGACCGCCGAGCGGTGATGCACGTGGGGATTGCACGTGAGAACAGAACTCGGTTCGCCGGCGGTGGAAGGCGGCCGCGCCGCCGTAGACAGCACGGCGGCGAGTTCTCTAGCGTTGGCTTGAACGAGAAACCGGCGGCCTTCCATAATGTTCTGAGAAACGCCATAGCCGTCTTGAAGGCAATGGCCAAGCTCTCTTAACGCATCGATATGACCCAAAAAGGCAGCTCTGGCGCAAAGGGCAACGCCGGCTCGCAAATCCTTATCGTTCTTCGAGCCGCCGCTTCCGTTGAACTGTATAACGGCGAGTGAGTATAGCGCCGGCGCGTGGGATCCAATCGCCGCCTTCGCCATTAGAGATGCTCCACTTCCTCTGTTTTGCAGACAGTAAAATCGAATCTGGGACCAAAAAAACCCCCAAAATTTCAGATACCCAAAACACAAAATCAAAATAAAAAACGAAAACAAAATTGATTAATTGATTTACCATGCCGAGAATATAGCAAGCCTCAACGTTGCCGGCGTCAACGCACTGTTTAAGAAACCGGTGAGCAGATTCCGACCAGTTTTCAGCTCCGATTGTCAAAGTTTTTCGAGAAATTCTTGACAAAACAAGCGAATGACGCCCTAAATCGTTGAATCTCTTGCATCTGTAACACCAAATAAAATTACCCTCAAATTTCAAAAATACCCAAAAATTGTGAACTTAAATTAAAAAAAAAAAAAAAAAAAAACACATACGTAATCAAAACGGTGATGAACTCTGAAGGAGAAGAAGCAGAGGAAGCAAGTTTAGAGAGAATAGAAATAAGAAGATCATCAGGCAAGGAATCAAAAAAATCAGATTTTTGGGAAAATCGTTTTCTTTTGGGGGAAACTGAGAAATTTAGGGTTTGAGAAATAGAATTTCTTTTCTTCATGTTGGTGCTGACACAGTCAAACGCAGAAGGGAGGAAAAACTCAGCAAGAAATAAGAGGTGTATAAAAAGAACAAAGAAGGAAGGGAGTGGTGAAGTTACGGAATTGCCCTTGAAGTTGTTGTCGTATTCAAAGGTCAAAATTGGGTTGACCGAAATGGGCGCGAGGGTCTTCGTCAGGAGAGGCAGCTTTATGGAGTGCTAGTACTCGAAAAAGGAAAAATATTAAAATAAAATTGTTTTAAAAAAAGGAAATTTGTTTCAGTTTTTTAATATTTTGTTTGGGTGTTCGAAATTGATGGGGTTTGGTTTTGGTTTCCGTTACGGTTTCTGTTTCGGAATTAATAATGTTTGTTGGGAGACAGATAGGATAGGGCCATGGTGTATTAGTTTAGTATATAAGAAGCGCTTATTTGGGATTTGGTGGTGTTTGGGAAAGCAGTTAATGATAACTGGCTGGCAGTAAAACAAACACTGCTGAGTTGGCATTGGGTGAGGGTGTGGGTTGAGTCTAATTTATTTATGTATTTTATTTCTACCATTTTCAAATTTATTCCAACGGGTCCTAACTCTAAAACCCCACATCACACCCTTCACGTGAACATTTTTACCATAATTATTTATTTTTAGAGAATTTGTTAATTGATAATGGTCTATTTTAATTATATTAATATTTTGAAAAATATTTCATTTATAACAAAATTTTGGACGTTTTATTGCATATTTCATTTTTGCCCTTCACCACTATTTGATTAAAGACTAGATGGCGCATTGATCGAATATTATTTACGATACTAATTAAAAACTGTCGTGACACTTATTGAAGATTATTTGTGTCATTAATTAAAGATTATATATACATTTGTTGAAGATTTATCGGTTACATTAATTGAAGTCATCAGCCACATCGATTTTTTTTTTTGTTATTTTACTAAGTTCGTATATGATTTTTTTCTAAAATAATAATTATTTATTTTAGATATATATATATATATATATAATTTTCAAGTTCAATAATTGAAATAGACGATTTTAATTCATTATCCTTTGGTGATGAATACATACCTAAGTCATTGAAATATTATTTTGGTTTTGGAAGTTTTTAGTTTTATGGTTATCTTCATTCATTCAGTTTAAAATTTTTTTTAGTTTTATGGTTATCTTCATTCATTCAGTTTAAAATTTTCACATGATATGAGATGTACTTAAAAATTGTTTGATGAGTTTTGAAAATTTATAATGTTTTTATTGAGTGTTTTAAACTTTTTAATATTGTGATCGTTCCATTTGACCTTTTTTTATACTTCACAATTTCTAAAAACACTCTTGTATTCAATTAAAAAAATATTTTGAATATTAATAAGAAGAGGTTATAGGTTCGAATTCTATGTTCTAGTTGTTGTAGAATTTTTTTTTAAGAAAAAGCCCAATGAGAATTAGTATTTTTAAGATTAATTTACAAAAAACAAAAACAAAATCAATTAATTATCAAACTTCTAAGTCAATATAGATTCATAAATCTTTTTCTTCTTTTTTTCAAATACCATTGGTTAAAAATGTTATTTTTAGTACAAACTTCTTTAATGCCACCCTTGGTACTTTTTCATAAAGACATTTGTTCTATAAAATAAGTAACCTAACATTCGAATCATAGAAGTTAAAAAAACGACTATATGACTCGTGAATTTGAATTAAAATATTATTAATACACAATAAACAATATTTTAACCAACATTCAAAAAGGGCCAACTTAGATAAAAACCTTGGACTTACCAATTTCCACCTTGTAACTTTGACCATGTGCTGAATTCTAAACGTGTTTGTTCCCTCACTTTATGAGTCCTTCACATTTCTAAACTTGCAAGAAAATTTATATTTATATTTACGTATATGTATACATATATGTATATATGTATGAACATGCATATGTATAAAAGGTAAATTATAAATTTTTATGGTTTAATAAAAATTTAAAAATTAAATTTTATAGTTCGCAATTGTTGACGAATTAAAATAAAAAAATTTATTAACGAATTAAAAATGTGAAAGTTAAATCGTAAAAGAATAATTTAATTTTAAATGATAAAGATTTTTTTTTTTTTAATTTTGATCAGACTAAATTTTAGTTCTTAAAATTATAAGAATTAAATTATTCTTTTTTCTAAATCATAAAATTTAAAAATAGAAGGTCTAAATTCTAACCTTCATTCAAGCATAGAGACTAAAATTTATAATATACGCTATATATGTTTGTTTATTTATTTGTGTGGTGTGATTAATGAAGAAATGGACAAATATAATAGACGAATTTTTATTACAAATCCGACAAGCTTAGTGGCATAAGCAGTTGTTGGAAAAGAAGGAAAAAAATTAAATTGAAAAAGAAAAACTAATATTAAAAAGAAATTAATAACTGAAAATGAAAAAAAAAAAAAAAGAAAAAAAAAAGATGTTTGTCAGCATCGATTCGGTCGGCGTCTAACCCTAACTAAAGCACCGCCGGCCGATGCTATTATTAACTTTTAAAGTCCAATCCCATCCCTCTCTCAACCACTTCTAGAAGACCATTTTTCTTATCATATCTTAAAGAAGTGTTTATGATGAGGTTTTGAATTAAGAAGGTTAAAATACTATTTTGGTCTTTCGACTTTAGAGTTTGTTCAATTTTGATGTTTGGACTTTCAAATGTTTAATTGGTCCTTCGACTTTGTTGTTTGTCTAATTTTAATTCCCTGACTTTATTGTTTGTTCAATTTTGGTCTCTCGACTTTTAAATGTTCAAATTTAGTCCATAGATTATCAAAAAAGTTAAAAAATTGTCCTTTAGTCAAATGAATTTTTTTCTCATTATTAAATTGTTTTCTCTCTCTTCCATCTTTCATCATTTCTCCGTCTAAAAGTTTTATCTCTCTTAAATTGACTTCTCTAGTCATCTTTCTTTTTCTTTTTCCCTCATTCTCTCCTCAATCAAATTGTTTAACATGAGATAATTTTTCTAAATAATCATTTTCCTACTTTGATTTGCCGCTTTTTGTTTTCAAAATTCATAATCTACCATGGAACCAAGAAGAAAAAGAAAGACAATGAAAGGAGAAGGAAAAAAAAAAGCAAAGAGGGAAAGAGAGGTGGATTGAATAGAGGAAAAACTTCTAGAAAGAGACATTATGAGCGATAGAAGAGAGAAAATAATTTAGGAGTAAGAAAAAAAGTCATTTGACTGAAGGACCTTTTAAACTTTTTTTTATAGTCTAAGGACTAAATTTGAAAACATTTGAAAGTTGAGAGACCGAAATTGAACAAATAGCAAAGTCGAGGGACCAAAATTGGACATTTGAAAGTTGAAAGACCAAAATTGAACAAACAGCAAAGTCGAGGAACTAAAATTGAACATTTGAAAGTCTAAGGATCAAAATGGAACCAACCCCAAAGTTGAGGAGCCAAAATTGTATTTTAACCAATAAAGAATTAGTTTGAAGAGTTATATTGAATAGATAGAAAATTTAAAATTTTGTAATATTTGTTTGAATGTAAATTTTTATGGAGTAGTTGCATCCAAAAACTCATTAAGATGCGATTTTTTTTTTTATAGAAAAGTTTAGACAGGAACTTGTTTGGATGTAGATTTAAAATGAAGAGTTATGTTTAGTAGTTAAAAATGAATCATTTGAAATGAATAGTTAAAAATTAATTATTTTGAATAGTAAAATATGAATGATTAAAATTGAGTTGTTAGAAATGAAGAATTATTTTGAGTAATTAGAAATGAATGATTAGAAATGCGTGGTTAAAAATGAGAAGTTATTTTGAATAGTTAGAAATGTGAAGTTATTTTGAGTAGTTACAATAGCTCATTTGGATATGATTTTTTGAAGAGTAGTTAACAAATACTCGATATAAATTATCTTTAAAATTGACAAACAAATACCCCTAAATATTTGTGGTAGCACACACATATTTTAATTTATTTTAATGGAACATGTTGCTTGATGCCATAATATTTAAATGACAAAATATATAAAATTAATATATTTTTAAGTAGTTGGATGATTGTGTTTGAAAAACCATTCCAATAGCTTTATTTCACTAAATATATGCTTTAATTTTTAGTTTTTGATATTAAAAAAAAATCATGAACATATGTATTGATATGGAATTTTAGCACAAGGCAAACTGAAGTGGACACTAATTTAT
>JBBMKA010000015.1:12643585-12665276 GCA_037833695.1 Sechiopsis laciniata
TTAACCTCTTCATTTGGGGCCACACATTCTACCTTTTTATTGACATTCCAAAAACTTTTTAGTGTTCTCCTAGTATTCACATTCTACCTTTTTATTGACATTCCAAAAACTTTTTAGTGTTCTCCTAGTATTACTCTATCCATTTATGCTATTAGTTTGATTCAAGTTTAATTCAAAGAGCCGACTGGAACAGACAGGAACGAACCTATATTATGTATGACCTAATAAATAAAAGATTATAAATTTAAAATTCTCTTCTCTTAATTATGGTTAAACTAAAAAAAAAAAAAGAAGTTAATTTCATAAACTATAAATTTTTCTTCGAGAAAAGTTTGAAGTTTGTTTGCTTATTGATTTGGTAGGTTGAAAAATCTATCTTTCCGGAGTGAAGGAGGATCAGATCCGGATTCACCTTTGTCTCTGTTTATTTTGGTGGGGTCTTACACATCAGTCATCGATATGGTTATCGGATTATCCCCCAAAACTCTTGAAAAGTCGACCAAAGGTGGCATTGACAAGGTTACTAAGGCTTTTCGAGTTAAATTCGGTTGAATTCACGTGGACGAAAGCTGTTAAGGAAATTGAATTCTCTACCTTCAAATTTCCCTTTTTCTTCAATGTTCTTTATTTTGGAGGCCCCAATTCGACTAGTGGAGCAAGACTCCAGTCTTTTAGAAAGAATTATCTCATTAAGTTGTCTTTAAGCTGTAATGGAGGCTTATACCTTAAATTTGGTTAATGCATTGGTTACTGTTGGTTCAAAAAAAATATATTATAACAACCATATAATGCAGAAGTTTAATTGAAATATGACCATGATTTGAGTATTAAACAATATTTACAAACAATTTTAGTAACTTTATATATTATAAAGTAATTGTTAATGTTTGTCTCAATATTATATATTTTAGATTGTGGTTGGACACTAACAAGAGTAGTAGCTCAGAAATATCGATGTATGTACAAAAATTAAGATGTTATAAATTCAATCCTCACTTATTATTGATCAAAATTAAAAATTTAATGCTTTCTTTTTCCAATTCTTTCAAACTCTTAAAGTGTGATGGTGTTGGTTATTATAACATGACTTATTATAATAAGTCTAAAGAAGAAATATAGTTAAGATGAGAAGAAGTTATAGATTAACCAACCTATTATCATCACCAGTTACCGAAATACAAATTAAGTTATTATAATTTATAACTCAACTTAACTCATAACCCAATTTCTCAATTTTACGGTTATGAGAACGACAACAACTTTCAATAAAATTTTAAAAAAAAAATGTAAAAGAACGTGAGAGAAAACACACAGAATTTACGAGATTCACTAAGGATATATGTTAGCTACATCCACAGAATGAGGAAACGATTTTTATTAAAGAGATAACGAATATAGAAGGTCGATCAGCAAAGGCTAAGATTATAAAAAAGTTTGTATAATGCAGTATCATAAAACTCTATTACAAAATAGGCCAAAATATACATAAAATTCTAATTACATATTTCGTGGTGATTGGACGGCAAAACTCCCGACTAAGTAATGAGATTTATAAATTATAATAACTTAATTCAAGACATGTCTCAACATTTTCATCATTCATCATAAGATGTGGATATAGTCAATTATTAAAAATAAATAAAATAAAGAGCCAAATTTTCCTAGTGTATAAAATTTTTGGGCAGTGTCCAGCAAAGGGCACAGTACGAGGACGGTTGGCCCGCAGCCCGCAACCGAGCATGTGAACAATCAATAATGAAAGACGAGGCTGCCCAATCTGAACCCCCCAAAAAATAAATAAAAATAAAAATAAAAATAAAGAAAAGGCCCTCTCATAATTCCATACAAAGGGGACCAACAACACCAAATCCCCTTTGCTTTGTCTTATGGCTTCCAAATTGTTACTTTCTTTTTTGTTATTTCTGGCAATTATAACCACCCTATTTCACTCCCAAACACTTCAGTTTTCGTAAGATCTCGTAATCATTTCTGATCGAATCCTCTGTTTTTTTCTTTCAATTCTTTTGCTTCTTCTCAAAGAAAACTTGCCTCATTTCTGTCCTGAATATAAATGGATGCCAACTGGTTTGCTCCACTTTTCTAACCCACATACAATTCCAAAAGCTGATGGTGCTTTCAAGGTGTTTGTGAAAAGTCCTCAATGAAGTCTACCTGATCCATTTCCTTTTTATGTTTCCGTAAGTTTTCGAGTCAGTTAATGTATACCTCGTCTAACTCTACAACATTTGATTGTCAATCAAATCGAGGGTAAATTGCTGGCATTGCTTAACTTTAAGTTAAAGAAGAAGATTTTGGATATACATGTAAGAGGCAACATCTCTAGATTTTTTGAGCGATAATTAAAAATTAAGTTATGAGATTATATGTCTAAAGCCATTTGTGGAGGTTCTTTATCTATGTCATAATTAATTTGTCGTTAGATGACTGACCTGATTTTTTTTTTTTTTTTTTTTTGATATCTGTGACTGTCCGAGTCAACTAGTGCACACTTCGATTAATGTCACGGGACATACCACCATGAATTTAACTCATAACTTTTTTGTTTTTCAAGGTTTTTTCAACTGCGGGGCTGATTTGTAATGGTTTCTTGAAGCCCATGCATGATTGCCCACATGGCTGAAATTGCTTTTGAGACAGGTTTCATGCTCACATTACACTATTTTTTCCCTTTTCAAGATTTGTTTATTGATTATTAGCGTGATCTTACCAAACCCTGCTTTTAATCTATTGATGTTTGGTGGAGATTTGTTTGTAGATTAGTCATTTGATTGAATGATAATGCTATGATTTGTAGGCGTTAAAACTACAGTTTTGTTTTGCTTCCTTATATCCCACAAATTTTGGGTTTTCTTGGTTGGTGTCTTCTTCTTTGAATCTCTAATCATTAGCTGAATCTGTTGTAGTGAAATCAAATCCACATCCCTTGATAATTGGGAGTTTAACTAGTATAATTATGTTGTTGAGTTTAAATTAAGCATGTTTTGATTTGTAACAGTGAAGAAATAAGATTTTTTTGCTTTTTTCTAAGTAATGGTCTTGGATAATCTGATGGTGGATGAACTTATGAATGAAAATGTATAATCCCCTCAGATTTAAGCCTAAAACTGCATTTATTAATCAAATATAATTCTCACCCTTAAGAAAAACAAACAAATGGACATATGACCTCTTGTTTATTAGTTAAACACCAACAAAAGTTTTATATTCAACTGACATAATACATGATCAAATAAGAAAGAAATTATAAATTTAAATTCTCGAATGTTGTTAAATTAAAAAATATATATATATATATATATATATATATATATATATTAAGCCGTGAATAATAAGAATATCCCACATTTTTTGTAGTACTCAAATTTTTCTTATATTAGTCAAGTTTGATTATTTATCATGTCTCTTTTATCTGTTGGGGCATTTTTTTTCTTCTCATAATGAGTAATATAACATGATTCTATATCTTTTTTCTTTTTCCTAGCTGTTTTTTTTACTAACTGATTTGTTAACCTAACATTGAACAACAAGCATCAACTCATTAATGTCTTGTCTATGAAAATGTACCATACATGTACTGATACTTTTTTTTCAAAGAGCAGTGTGGCACATTCAAATCATTGGAAACTGATTCTAGGATCTGACCAGATGGGCTACTGTATTGAGAAAATTTTTTTGGATCTCTACATTTATTATAAATACAAAAAAGAAATTGCTATAATTTAGCTTTTTTTTCTTTGATTCAACCACACTTGGAAATTAACATTCCAACTTGTAAACTCTTTGTTAATACTTTTTTTTTCTTAATAACTATTTTGTTATTAATTTATGAAAGTATATTTATTTTCTCACAATTTCTCTTTTTTCACTTAACAAATATTTGAATTCTCTCAAGTTTATAAAAATGTCTTTAGTTTTAGCTACACTTAAAATATTTCGTATCAATTAATATTATTGTTATAGTTTAAACCAAAGGTAGCAGTGTTTTTAGTACCACACAATCGCTGAGAGATTAGAATTCGAAATCCTTCCGAGTTAAATGTTGTTGAACTAAAATAAATTATTAAGATTGTTATCACTTATATATTTGTAACAGTTCTTAAAACAAATTTATTAAAGACGTTTAACTCAAACAAAATATATAATGATCAACAATTAAAACAAAGAGCATTATTTCAATTTCCTTCAACTATCAAGGAGTTATTAAACAAAATAAATTGTTTTGAAAGTTTCAACATTCTCATTAATTTTCTACTTGTTTTGATTACTTATAAATGAAACTCTAAAATACTTAAATGGCATAGCAAATTTTCATATAAAAAAGTAGAGATGTGTAAGATGTTGCTTTGTATTTGAGATCTATTTGCTTTGAAAAAAAAATGGTGCAATAATATGGTTATGGACGTAGATTCTCTTATCGAACCAATTTAATTTGAGTGTTTGTTCTTGTTCCATTTACTTTTCTTTTCTATTTTAGGATTTACAATATTCATTGTATTTTCTTTATCTAACTAATACGGAACTTGTTTGTTTTCTTAAAAAATAAAAAGTTAATAAATGGGTTTTAATCTCTATACTAAGAAGTTTTTGTGAGAGTATACTAAAAGGTTTATGGTAATTGTGTTCTTGTGCTAAAAATGATTATTGATATTAATGTAACAAACTACAACATACATAATTTTTTGAAAAAAACTTGGTTGCTAAATAGTGGCTAGATTATATACTGGGCTGCTAAATCATAGTAAATAAATAAAGAATGAATATAAACAAACATATAAAGCTGGGCAAAAGTTGTAATCGAAATTCAAAATCGGCGGTTGGGTTGGGTAGCCGATAATTGCAGGGTAATTGGCCGTCCTCTTCCGCCGCCACCGCAACTTCTACAAGACATCCGACCCGACCCGGAACATGACCCGCACCCAGCATCTCCATCGGACCACCGAGTACACATGCACGTGACTCGACCGGACCCGTTACACGTCGGACACCTCGGCATGGTGGGCCCGGCCATAGGCTGCTGGTCCATGACGAACTTCACCGCCGCCGCGCCGGCCACCATGCTCAGGCCGGTGGCAATCTGACTCAGCACAATCGGATCCATATTCGTTTTGAAAGATATATTGTTGAGGAAATGAAATTAATGTTATGAAGTTTGAAGAGCAAAAACTGGGGTTTAAATACTGACCACAAGAGAATGAATTTGGAAAATAGGAATAAAAAATTTGGTAATTTCATTAGGATTTTTCCTTAGAATTGGATTTTCGACGAAGGAGCTGTTGAGATGGATTGACCATAAAAATGGATGGATTTGAAGCAGTGTCGTAAATGGAGCGAAGACGGCGACCGAAAGTCAAAATTGGACGCTTTTGAATATTTTTGCATTTTGTGATTCCGACCAACAACTTCGCCTTGGCCGCCGGGGACGGCTGTCTCCAAAATTTCATTTTTTTCCATTTTAAAAAATAGATAGATTATTATTATATTTCATCTAACCTAACTTAGGAAAAAACTTAGTGGGATTCGATCTTGAAAATCGGAGAACTTAAATACCGATTTTTAGAATCGAACCTGTGACAATTGTATTTTAATGTGTAATAATATTAACACTATGTTAAGTCATATTTTCAATTCTTAAATTTTAGTTTTGACTTGGTCGTAAATTTATGGAAGTTTCTTTTTTTGGTTATCTCCATCTTTAAATTATAAATTTACCCCACACATCACTATCACGTGTGGGAACTAACAAATTTAGTGTGGCAGGTTCCATACCCAAAAAAACAAAAACCAACAAACAAAAAAGATAAATAAATAGTCCCAAAATGAAATGGGATAAAGTTTTAAAACAAGATTAATCTTAATTTTAAAAATGACAAGATTAATCTTAGGTTGAGATCTTCACGAGAGTTTATTTCATACACTTAATCAACATTTTAAAAATATAAATGAATTGTTGAAAGAGTTAATGACCTATAATTTCATTTGTAGTAATTTACTTGATGGTCTCCCTCTCCTTAATTATTATTAATATATTTTAATATTATACTAGCAATATTCATTAATGTAAGTATTATAAGAAAGTACGCGGCAATATCAATTAATATTAACCATAGTTATTTATTATTTTTCTACAAAAATAGTAAATGACTATGGTAAATATTAATTATTTTTTAGATTAAAAATCACACCTATGCTTAATGGGCCAAGCCCAATAGCCCAAAAATAGGGTTAATCATTCAGCCCAATTCGAGTTTTTTAGGGCTTTGTGGAATTTACCTCCCTGGTTATAAACCTAATCAAAGCATTTCTGTTGACGGCGAAATCCAACTTTTTTTCAGAAGTCGAAGTTTCAGCCGTCGCCATGGTTCGTCTTCTACCTTCTTGATTCATTCTTCATAACATTTTAATCTGAGTTTTTTAGTTTCCGATTAATCTTCAATTTCTTGTTTTGTTCATCGTCTTAGGTGAAATATTCGAGGGAACCTGATAATCACACCAAGTGTATACTATTCTTTCCTCACTTTCTCTTGTGGATCTCCTTCGATTTCTATTCGAAGCTTTGCATTTGTTTTGTTTTGTTTATCTTCTATCGGCTTGAAACTGATCTTTTCGCTTAGAACTAATATCCAGTTTTTTTCTCTTTTCAGCCTGCAAAGCCAGAGGCTCTGATCTTAGAGTTCACTTTAAGGTAGGTTTTATTCCAGTTCTTTGAGTTTTAACTCTTTTAATTACATTCGTTTAGAAGCTATATGAAATCGTGCATGTATGGGTAGCGATTAAATGTTTCATATTTGTTAATAGGATTTAAAATATATCTTCTGAAGTGAAGCATATACTTATGCATATAAATTTCTAAATGATTTGATGTTCTCCTATTGATTAGTATTCTACTTGTATTAAGTGTTTGGTTCATGACTAGATTCCTTTTTCAGTGCAAGTGATTGATTGATTTAGGTAATAATCTTTTAGGGTTCTTGTTAAAGCTATTGCATATTTGCATTGGCCATTTAAGAGCTCGTCAATTCCAGGCTTGAGAGCGAATGCGGGCGAATCCTTCTATTTTAAGCCATGCACATTATCTACATATAACTTTCCCTGATTCATCTGTGTAATCTGATGGTTAAAGCAGGGTCTGTTGCCTTGTTCTCGTAAACTTTTGAGAAATTATATGCATTGTTATTGGGTTAATCTCTGTAACCCATAGTGTCTGAAGGTTCAGTAAATGATGTTACACATAATTGTCAAAATCGTAAGATTCAATTTTTGAAACATAAGATTCAACACGAAATGGTATGTAAACGAGTCAGAACGCATCTTTGAATTCTTTATCAAAAGAATTGCACGATTCAAGTGTGGAATCTGAATGATTCGGCCATGAATCGAAACGGATTCAAAACATAATACTTCTGAAAAGGAAAAAAAAAATATTGTTTTCTTATCTGGTGCAAGGTTGCCGGCGCTGAAGATTTCTTAAAAAGAACTAAGCAAAAAAAATAGAAGAATTGAAAGGAACAGAGTAACGAAAAAGGTGAAGTGAAAGAAGATGAGAGTGAAACCGTGAGAGAAGAGGAACGAAGAAAGAAACGAGGGTTATGAGATTTGTTTCTTATATAAAAATAAGTAACATAAAAGAAATTGAAAGGTTGAGATAGAGATTTGAAAAGACTCTTCTATTTTCCTCATTTACGACAATTAAATTTCTTTTAATAATATATTTTCAAATTTATTAACGAAAATCCGTGTTCCAATAAAAAAACCCCTTCTTTTAAAAGTGTATTTGACTCCTAGTCTTCCCCTTCTTTTATTTATGACAATTAGATTGGTTGATCAATTATTGGATATTCTTTTTATTCTTAATAATTAACCTTAGTTATGTTTTATTTTCTTAAATATTTTTAACTTTGTGTAATTAGTTCATTCTTTTACAGATATATATTTTGAAATTATATTAATTGAATTTAAAAACTTTATTATGTATATTTATATCTAAATATTAATATGAAATTAAAACTTACGATACACGATTCATTAAAATTTGATTTCAATTCGCGTTCCGTTTTGCGAGTTTACAATCTTGATGCTACATATTCATCTTCTATCTTGACTTGCATATATCTGTACCACTTGTTGATTAGATTTATGATAAAAATATGTTCGTCTTTATATTATAGAACACAAGGGAAACTGCACATGCCATCAGGAAGTTGCCATTGGTCAAGGCCAAGAGTTACCTAGAGGATGTACTTGCCCACAAGCAGGCCATTCCTTTCCGTCGCTTTTGTCGTGGTGTTGGACGAACTGCCCAGGCAAAGAATAGGCATTCCAATGGCCAAGGGCGCTGGCCTGTCAAATCTGCTAAGTTTATCCTAGATTTGCTTAAGAATGCCGAGAGCAATGCTGAAGTATGTACTTTTTCTTGTCCCATCGTCCCCCTGATTTGTTACTGTTTTTTACTTATAAGTAGTTATGTACTTTCAGGTTAAGGGCCTGGATGTTGATTTGCTACACGTGTCTCACATCCAAGTAAACCAAGCACAGAAACAAAGACGTCGTACCTACCGTGCACACGGAAGAATCAACCGTATGTCTGACTACAGTTTACTTTTTTTGTTATTCTGTGGACGTCTGCTTTAACATTCTGTCTGACCTTCATTCACTTTGTTTTGTATTTGGTTGGCAGCTTACATGTCTTCTCCTTGCCATATTGAGTTGATCTTGTCTGAGAAAGAAGAGCCTGTTAAGAAAGAGGTAATTATATTAGATTGCCTAATTACTTTTTAGTCCTGTGTGAAGGATTGATTGTTTTATCCATGTTTCTTATTGTTCATTGTTCATAATATTACAGCCCGAAACTCAGCTGGCGACTGGCAAACCAAAGAAAGGTCAAGCTCTCCGTAGTGGTGCTTCATCTTGAATGGCATAAGTACAATTCTGTTGTGGGTTTTTCTGTGCCATTTATTTTTGGAATTGAGTTTAATTATTGATTACTTTTTAGAACGAAGTATTATCATTTAGATGTTGTGCAACACAATACACAATCTTTGGAATCTCTTTCTATTTCGATTTTATTTAAGTTACTATCACATTCTGTTCGTTGATACTTTTTCATAACGAGAACAGATGACCCCCTGGCATTTATTTCTTACAGCTAAGCTAACTAATAAAGAGCTAGTTCTTAGCTATGCCGGCGGCCGAGCGAATCAAATGGTAAGGCCAATGGTTTGTCCATGTTTCCCTCGAATATGTCTTAATATCTGTATGAACACCAAGTTTTGTTCTTCAGGGTTCTCTTGTGAACCGTCTGTGACTCTTGAAAAAAAAGGCTTTGGCATAAGCTTTTTTGCCCCACTATTTGGATTCATCAACCAACGTGTGTTTCAAATTGGAACTGCGATTTTGTTAAAGGCTTTGTTTTGTATGATGCTGCCCTAGTTTTCTATGTTTTCCCCGAATTGATATGGTGTATTATTTTTTATTTAAATTTACTCTTTGTGTATTTGAAAAATTACCCTTTGTTTAATACAAATGTCCTTAAAATGGGTTTATGAAAAAGAATGTTCTGTTTTTTTTTTCGCAAGGTATGTTAAAAGCTAAAGCTTCAAGCCTTCAACTGTCTTTAATGTGTTTACGTTGATTTCTTATAGCAATAAGCGTTACTTTAATCATCTGTTTGTTTTTCGATGGTTTTTCTTCTTTCCCGTCCATTAGGAAGCTTGGGAGATTTGTCGAAGTTCATATTTCTAGTGAAGGGAATGATATCAACTTAATCGAACATATGTTTTAGGTTAATTATTGCTCGAACCCTTGATTTTAGTCCTTGAGTTTTTAAATTATATTTATGAGGTATTGGACATTAGTGTATGCCTAATGATCAAGAGATTTTTTTGTTCAAGCTCTTTCACCTCAATTATTATAATCTCAAAAAAAATTAAAAATGATTAAATAAATTCTAAAAACTGAATTGAGTTTTTCGATTATTAATCTATTCATTATTTAAGCTAATAATTATATTTATGAGGTCACTTTTAGATAAAATTTAAAATTCCTAGTTCTTTAGATATAAAAATTTCTTTTCTTTTTGTAGATATATAATAATTAATTTTAAAATTTTAAAATTTGATATGGTTTTTAAGTATATGATATGAACACAATTTAAAATTCAAGACTGATGATTGATTGAAGGTCATTAATAAGGATTGTTTTTTTTAAAAAAAAAGGTCATTAAACAGGATTTAATGGACATACTCCTAATATCTCAAAGAAAATTTAAATAAATAATGACATACTCCTAAATATACAAATTATTACCAAGAAAACAGACTCGAGGGTTCTTGGTTTTCATTGTATATGGGAGAAGAGCTGATATTCGTGTGAAAAATCTAGAACTAGAATTTAGCATTAGAATTCTGTTCTAAATGGACTTTGTATCAAATCGACATGGTAACTATGTTCGGTTTTCTTAGCAAATTTATTCAAGGATTTCATTTGCTTGGGCTTTGTACCTTCAACATGTAAGAGTCAAAGATGGGTAAAAGGAGAGTATATACAATGGGGGAATTATATGCTGCAGATACCTTTGTTTTCTACTGGTTTTCATTCCTCATTGCCCTCAAAATGGGATTGTTCTCCTCCAACGAGTCATCGTCATCTTCGTCTTCCAAGTCGTTAAGTATCGACTGGTTCACTTTCTTACGAGATTGTCTCCTATGCTTCTTGAGCTCCAACCTTGGTTCTGCTTGCTGTGCACCCATATCTCCAACCTTAATCCTGCAAAGAAAAGTTCCTTCCATCACTATAGTTTCGAATTCAAGTTCTCGTATATGCCCCTAATATGAATGCATATAAAACTGAATCAGAATATTTTACCAAATGTGATTAATAATTTTTGTTGCAGAAGATGAGAACCTCCAAAGTAATTAGGATATTTGAAATGTCACAGCACTACTGCCAAAGGATCAAAGGCATATTTACAAAAGACTTGTAGCTTTTCAATGTTTAGCGTTGTAATTTGTTTAAAATAAAAATAAAATGTACGGAAATAATATCATAGGTCCAATAATTCTGTTTGATTCAATACCCTATCAAGCTCTCAAGCGTGTATATATATATATAAAAATGAGCGAGCGCTTCTGGGCCTGTTTACACACCTCGATCACTATCTAATCCTATTACATTTGGTTGTCAAAGAAACTTATAAAAAAAATCGATTTTTAAATATGTAACTACTATAAATTGAACATATGAGGATTAAAGATGCAATATTTTAGTGTAATAATTCACAATCGTAAACGTACCTTACATCACCCTCTCTTTTCGTTCCAAATGTTCTCAACTGGAATTCTTCCCTAATTCTGATTTCATCAAGAAGTTGGAAATAATATTGGTATCTCTCCCAATCTCCTTTTACAACACATCCCGGTTCTCCAAGATGTAAGCAATCATTAAAAGAGCATTTAGCAGGCTCACTGGCAAGAAGCCTTTTTTGGATCTGTAGATAAAATTTAGTTGAACCCAAGAAATGCTACAGAAGTTGAAATTTATGCCAGAATTAAAAATACTCAGTTAACAATGTCAACATTGTAAAGAAATGCATACCTCAGGGAAGGCTTGGGCAAGAGACTGCTTGGTTATTTTCATCAAACTGGGCTGGTTAAAACCAGGAGTATCTGCCAGATAGCCCCCTCCCGACAGTGGTAGGAGAGAAACATGACGAGTAGTATGCTTCCCTCTACCACTTCTCATCGAAACTTCCGCAACACGCTGATCCTCGAACCACTTGCTACCTGAAATCTGTCAATAGACCAGAAAAACAGAGACCTTTTATATGTTAACCAACAAAACCAACATAGAGTTGAGCATTGGAAAAATGATCGACCATACCGGATCAAACCAGTTATCTCCGTCTAAAGTATCAACAGCACGGTTATTATTGTTTCTTAGAGCATTGATAAGACTTGATTTCCCAACTCCACTTGGCCCCACAACAACTGAAGTTTGATCTTTCAAGATAAATGCAAGGGAATCAAGTCCAACCCTAGTTTGAACACTGCAAAAAAGGGGCTCATAGCCCCAGCTACGGAGTCTGGACTTCCAGGAAACTAGTGTCTGCCATATGCCATCACTAACAACTTTCAGCATTAAGAAAGAAAATGCATGCATAACTACAAGCAACTTTGAACAATCCCTACTCTCCTAGAGAGATTCAAGCAGGTTCCTGTTCCAATACTACAGAATATGTACTACGACAATCAATGCAAGAACTAAGTTTCATGTTACAAGTTAAGGCATCATATTATTAAAAAAAAGCACCCGTCAAAAATAGTAAAGAACACAAGCAAAATTAGAACATGACAGAGGTTGACAATTTATGCAACAGACTTGTATATCAATAGAACTACTAGCCCATGCTTTATTAATTGCAGCTCATTTTTTCTTGTCATTTCCAAGTCGGGAGCAAATGTTGATAAGTCATCAAATTTACTTTGAAGGACTACAACATTACCAATGAAATTTAGGTGTATCCTGTTTTTTTTTTTTTTTTTTTTTCTTTTCAGATGTTCACAATTAAATGCCTTAAACTAATTATGCTATGTCATGAATATCCAATGGGAGTCTAATGACGTATTAGGTTTTTACAAAACCTAGACAATGCATAGATTATGTTTTAAACTTTTGTATTCACCATTTAGGTAATTTGAATCAAATGATGCATTTAAGCTGTATGAGAGGTGACATACACTCTCTTTAAATGCTTATCCCCTTTACCTAGTAATTTATATTATTTGCGATCTTTTAAATAAAACGGTTTCTCCCCTCTCTTCGTGAACGTGATTTGTAAATCCAGTGGGATCTTTATCTCACATTTTATGATTATTTCCTAACATTTCAGCTACAGCACTCTAATTCATATGCACAAGTATTGGCAAATTACGCAAGAGATTTCAGATATAGTCTAAGGGATGAAAATAGTTAACATCAGAGATTTAAATAAGTAAAAGATTGAAATTACGACCTCTTCATCAACGAGTTCCAACTTATTGAGAACCAGAGTCAGGGGAATTCCTGTAGACTCTGCTTCAACAAGAAACCGTGTAAGTGTAAACGGCTCTAACTTCGGCTGATCCATGGAGAAAAACACAACCAAATGGTCCACATTGGCCACCGGAGGATCAAGAATCTCCGAGCTTCTTTGGAACACATTCTCGATCATTCCACGGCGGTCCACCCAATCAATGGAACCGACAACCACCTTGTCTCCGACTAACACTCTCCTTTTTATCTTCTTCAGCACTGCCTTCACCACGCACAGCAACTCAATTCCATGCCTAGAAGATTGTGAAGAATCGTCTTTTAAGCTTCCAGAAACCTCCGAATCGTCGTTCGAACTGTGAGAGAGTTGAGAAGGAAGTGACTGAACAACAACGCGCATGAAATTTGCTTGTGCAGCGGCGACGGTGCCGATGGCTTGAGATTCGGAGAGAGAAGGAGTTTCTTGAGGATTGAGAACCGGTGCGAGCGATGAATAATCCTTGAAAGTGCGTCGAGCTCGGAGTAGATTCTTGCTTGGCGGAGGCTTGTTGGAGACATTGTTAGGGTTATGGTGTTTGGCAACAATTGAGAGGCATCGAACGTTGAAGAATCGCCGGATAACATTGCCGAAGATCGGGACCGATGCGGTGGCGCCGATGGCGGCGGCTTGGTGGCGGAGCATAGAAATGGAAGCAATCGCCATGGAAGTAACCAAGCTCTTATTCGAGGACGAATTCGCAAATTCAGATATCAACTTCTGAGATTGAGCGAAATCTAAAACTAAACCGAACTTCAAGAACTGCTCAGATTAAACTTGAAGATGAAAATTGAAGAAATCTTTATCTTCTTGAAGCTTGAGCAACTGCTGCTTCTACTGGCGAAGATGGAGTCATTTCAGTGAGAATCCGTTGTCGTTCTGTACAGAACTACATGTCGTTTTATTCAAATGGGCCATACCGAGGCAAGCTCAGTCCATTTAGCAGTTTGTAAGTGGGCCAGGCCCATTTCTATATGGGCTCTCTTGCGTCTTTTCTCGTCCAGGCCCAACTCCGTTTTTGCAAAGATGGGCCTCCATTTGCTTGGACTCCATGACGCAATTCTTCATGTGGGAGATATTAGCTTTGTGAAATTAAATGGAAAAGTGAGAAAAAAGTGAAGAGAAACCATTTAATATGGTTCGTACACAATGAAAGATAATTTTATACCCATCTAGAGATGTTTATGGATAATTGCGTATTACATTTCAAAATTATAATAATAATAATAACGGCGTGTTATAATGAGCTACATTACAAGTTTATTATATGAATAACAACCAACATTTAAAAAAATTAAAAAAAAAAAAAAAAACTTAAGCAATTTGACTTTTTTATCTTTTGGCTCTTAAAAAAATAAAAAACTAATCAATTTGGCATTTATATCTTTAGTCTATAACTATAAATCGTATATTAGAATCTTGAAAATAAAAAGTCTATATAGAATATGGTAAATTTCACCAATCTTACCAATTAAATATGGTAAATTTCAACTAAAATTCGATCATTTAATATTTTTTAATATAAAATTTTTAACATATCTTTTTAAGAATATTAATTGATATATTTTAATTTATTTTAATATATTGCCTTAAGTTTTTTAGTCAATTGGTATTTTAACCTATTCAACATGATTTTAAAGTGAAAACTCTCAAGTTTTAATTGTGAAAGTAATTGATAAAAAGATAATAATAATATAAATAATAATAAGAATTTTTCTTACCTTTGAAAGTTGAGATTCTGAATTATATATATGAAAAGAAGATAAAGGTTGGTTTAAAAAGAGAGAGCGGTTTAAGGTTCGACCTTATCATCATTCATGCACTTTTGAATGTTGACCATTCCATTTCCTACCACAAACAGTACCTTCTCAGAACTCCTGGAGCCACCTTTTGAGTTTTTAAGCCACACCCATTTTTTAAGAGCTCAAATTTAATTCTTTTTTTTTTTCTTGGTTTTTTTAGTTGACTAATAATAATTTAAACTTTATGGGGTTACTAATGATCATGTTCTTCATTTTTTTGTTTTTTCATTTTTGTTTATGCAGTCTAAATGATTTAACAAATTTGTTGGTTTGACTTAGTATAAGCTGTAACTTTAGTAAATTCTCCTCATACTAATGAGATTGTAGGTGAAAAGTATGAAAATAATGAATAATAATAATGATAAATAAACAAATAGCCATTAGTTTTCGTATAAAATTTATATTTTTGGAACAGATTAGGATGCTGAATTTGGTACACGTATTTATTTGATAATAAAATCGTGAGAAATTTATAGTTGAAAAAAAAAAGGTTGAGGTAGAGCATTATAAAATATTATCCTTTTTTCCCCTTTAATGTTAATATATTATTTTGTTTATCAACCTCTATAGAGGTGTATGGATGAGTTTTTGATGAGGAGTTATTTTGAGTAGTTAAAAATTTAGAATTGTCAAAAATTCGTTTGGATGTAGTTTTTTTGTACAATAATTAGAGTTAAAATCTTGTTTGAATGTAGATTTAAAATGAGTAATTATTTTAAATAGTTAAAAAAAATGATGATTAAAATGAGTTATTTTTATTGATTAGAAAACAATTATTAGAATGAGTGATTTAAAAATGAGAAATTATATTGAGTAGTTATAAATGAACGATTAAAAATTGATGGTTAGAAATGAAGAATTATTTTTAATAATAAAAATGATGAGTTATTTTGGGTAGTTACAAAAAAACTCGTTTACATATAATTAATAAATCATCAATTTAAATCCTCTCTAAATATGACAAACAATCCCCTCCTATTAGTCTCAATATTTAATTATACTTCTTCTACTTGCAATAAATTTTAAATCAATTTTATAATAATTAAACTATAAGAATAGTTTTCATTTATACAAAATACACACATAATTATGTTTTATAAAGTACATAATAAACAGTTTCAAAAAAATAAAATAAATAAAGTACATAATAAACTAACAGACTAATTGATGATTTATATAAGTATGGACACTAAATTTAAACTTTGAGATTAGAAATGAGAGACTAAATGTTTTTTTTTAATTTAATTAATCGAGGGTGAATATGAGAGAAAATCATTTTAAATTGATTTAATGGTCAACAAAATTTTAAAAAAATTAAAAAAAATTATGAATTCAATTTAGGTTCAATTTTTTTTTAAATATACGTAACGTTTTTAAAAAATAATTTTTTTTGTTTTATAAATTTTCTTCATAAATTTTAAGAAACTAGTGTTCCACTCTGCCTAGTTAAAATAGGCTTAAATTAATTCGAATACTCGCAAATATTATAAAAAATAATAGTAAATTGGAGAAATGTAGAAGATGCTTGTGATAAAGATAAGGTCACATTTTAATAGGTAAATAATCGAGGAAAGCCGTTGACTTGTGTTGAAAGCCAATACTTTATCCATTGACCAAACACTTCCCAAATCTCAATATCATTTAGTTTTTCTCTTTTGAAAATTCCAAATCTCAATATCATAAATCAATTGTCCATTCAATTTCCCTTTGCTTGCCTCTATCCATTAGTAGAAATTTTCCAAAATTTGACAACGTATATAATTATCGAAATCGGTCGTCTTTTTTAATTTTCGTGATATGAGGGCATTAATGTTAGTATTAATGTAATTAGGGTTTAGGTTTAGATTTGGGTTTTAGTGTTTTCAATCTCACTTTCTTGCTGTTTAATCTCAAAATATTTCAAAAACTAGCTATTTTGAGTCTATTATTGTGTTTAAACATTGATTAAATGATTATAAACGCTTAAATGATGAATTTTAACAGACAAGAAGAAATAGTTAATCTCAAAATTGACTTGAATTTGAGTTAATTCATTGATTATTATGGAAAAATTTGTAATATTAATCAAATCTAGAAAATGATTATAAATAAAAAAAAATTTAGTAAATATGATTATTGTGTATTAATAAAAATATTATATTAATGAATATTTATAATACATGATAATGCATTCATGAATATTTATAATATCGTATTAAAGCGTATTAATGAATGTGAATGCATTTATTCTTGTTATTTCTATATTTTTTAATTTAATAATAATTCAATTTGAAGAATTTAAATTCGTGACATTTTAGTTTATTGACACACATATACATACACATTTAAGATAATTAAAAACTATTATATTCAATCAACTCTTAGTTTTATATTTTGTTACTAAACATATTAGTAACATGAATTAAACAAACAATAATAAATTTTACAAATTTGGATTAAATTTACCATTGAATAAACTGTTAAAATGCAAATTATTAAGGAAGTAGTAGAAATATAGTTACCATAAATTTGTAAAAATATATTCTTCTAGAAAATAAAGAAATAGAAAATAGTACGACATAATTATTTTATTAAGGAAAAGTAAACAAAATATATTATATAATAGTTAAAATATTTATTTCTTAACACAGAAATAGAAGAAGAAAAAAAAACCTAACTTCAAAATATTTGTTTTTTTTTTCTTATCTAACTTTATTAAATTTTGTTTCTTATTTTTAATATTTTTTAAAATATTAACTACTAGAAAAATAAAATAACTAAAATGTCAATTTAATCTATGTACTTTTAATTTTGTTTAATTTTGATTCTTTTAATTTTTAATATCAAATTTTAATATTTATAACGATAATACAACTAAAATTTAGTATTTTTTTTATTAATTTATTACTATATTTCATTTGCAAAATTGTTCTTATTAATTTTTCATAATTTTAGAAATATATTTACATGAAATTTTTTATTAAAAAAATGAAGTTTTTTATGAATTAAAATTATTATTAATTGATAATTTTTTATGAAATAATTCATTTAAAGATTGAATTCTGAGTTAAATTAGATTACAACTAAGTTAACACGTTATTGACTTTTTCAATAGAGTTAAAATTGTTTTTAGAAATAAATATTTTAATATTAATGTCAGTCGAGATTAAAAAATAAGTTTGATGAGATTTAATGTGGAATTTGATAAAAGAGTTAAATATATATATATATATATATAGAAATTCGAAAAGTGATTAAAGAGTGATTGAAAAAGGATGATTGTTTATTACAAAAAAAAAAAAAACAAACGAAAAATTGTTGAAGAGTGATTATTGTCCAAAAAATAAATATACTCTTAAGGAAAAAAAAACGAGCAGAAAATAATAAAATTAAAACAAAATAGAGGCGATGTGTCCAATAGTGGAAACCCTGACATCATAATAATGTACAGAGTAATGGCTGGTCCCTATCGAAGGAATGGTAGCCTTAGAAAAATGCCTAGCGAGCTCCATCAATGGCGGTCACTGCAATTTGGGGCCCACCACCTTCGCCATTATTCAATTCACCCCATACGCCGTCAATTTTCAACTGCCGTTTTCTCCAATTTTGAATTGGCCGTCGCCCCTTCCCCACACCACCACCACCGCTCCATTCTCCACTGTCGATCGCCATTGAAACTGACCTCCATTGCCGTCAATGTCACTGCCGTTTTCTTCTTGACGCTTTATTTTTCTCCTCCACTCATAATTCTTCGTCTGAGAAATGGAAGAAAATCCGAGGTCCAAGGTTCACGGAATTGCAGCCAACCATACAAGTGAATTCCAGGTAGAGTTTTCTTGTTTGATTGGTTGATTTTTGTTGTTAATCTAAGACTAGTTTGCTAATGGCTTCCACAAGTTACTTTGTGATCATGTTTGTTTCTTTGTTGAATCTGCAAAAAATAGTGCCCACAAAGTGTTTGTGATAATTCCTCTGAACAAGATTCGTAAAGCGCATTGCTAACTCAAATCGCTTGTCTCTGTCATTTCGGATTTGAATGTTCAAACAATGCGGTTGCGGTAATGGCAATGCAATCTGTGCGAATCAATTGGCAAAGTTTATAACTAGTTGTATTGTGTTCAAAGTCATGGCCAACGAGAGCAAAAGCTCAGTGGTATTAATGTACGTCTATTGACCAAATGGTTTTAGGTTCGAGTCTCCCATCCCCAATTATTGTAATTTTAAAAAATAAAAAAAGTCAAAGTCATGGAATGCATCTACTTCAAATTACAAAGGACCTTGAAAGCTAAATGTCAATAGCATAAGGTAAGATTAGTAAATTATCTCATGAAAATAATTGAGATGTGTACCCTATAAAATTTAGGGAGATTGAGTTAGTTATTAGATATATCAATTTCAAAACCAATTGATAATGATAAAAAAAAAATGTTTGGAGATCTCTTCATCTTTCATCTTTCCAATTATGAGATTCTCAACATGTCTCTTCTAGAGTGATTTTTTGGGATTGAATCTCAATTGCAATTTTATTGGACAGAATATCCATTTGAGTTTAACGAGTTCTAAATCCATATTAAAAATATGGATATCCATCTCAAAATCAATTAGTTATGAATGACGTAACCTATCTTATAAATGCTAGGAGGTAATCATTTTGCTTCTCTTATTCTTAATTGATTTTGAAATGTAACTATTTCATTTATCATGATATTAGAGTCCATAAAATTCAAAGATGATGAACTCAAAGAGACCTCACCTTGAAGGAGTATGTTGATGATGAATTCAAAGAAACATCATCTTGAGGGGTATGTTGAAGATGAATTCAAAGAAGTAACCATCTTGAGAGCATATTGAGGATGAATCTAAAGAAATGCTATCTTAAAGGAACATGTTGAAGATCACATTGACAATCAAATGCAATTCAAATGATGATCCCGTAAAATTAGTCGAAATAGGTAAACTAGTCAGAGCTCACATTGTCATAAAAAATATTATGACATCCAAATAAATGTTCTTTTTCTTTTTTGGTAAAATCACTTGTCTTTTTCGGGTGCTTGAAATAAACATTTGTGTGGGAATTATTGGCCACGTTGTGTGCATTATGGGCCTTGGGGATTGACAATATTTGTGCACTAAATTTTTTTTTTTTTTTTTGAGTGTTGCAAAAATAAGGGGTTGAGAGAAAAGTATTCTTTTTTATCTGAATATTTTGAGGGTTTGGATTGGGAGGAAAAAATTGATAGATAGTTTGATGTTGATGATAGATATTCTACTTTAACGAGGCATGGGGAGCACATGTATTGAGGTTCCTTCTCCACTCACTAGAGGATAGGAATTGCCTATTCTATTACATTATTCCTGGCTTCTCATTCTAACAAAAAAAAAAAAAAAAAAAAAAAACTATTGAACAATATTTAGGATAGAAAATGTGAACATATAGCATTTTATTTATAAATCTATGTCATTTGAACTATAATCTTGTTTATTGTTCTTTATTCACTCTTAAAAGTGGATTGGATTTGGGACAACAAATATGTACAAAAATCTCTACAATATGATATTGTCTATTTAGAAATCACCTTTCATGACATTGGTTTTGGGCAATTTCTAAAAGGTCTATTTTTAAATACTTTGTTTGCCCAACCGACCATTAAAACTAAATACCATTTCTCAACATATTTTAACTTTTTTTTTATTCCAAAAATCGAAAATAGTTTTATATATTTAGTAGTTTTCTTATACAGTTTAAATCATCTTACTTTTTTAATTGATAATATATATATATATTTTTCCAATTATAGTTATTTCTCTTTAACATTTAAGAAATAGTATAGAGGAAACAAAATTATATGAATTTAAATTGATAGCATATACCATTCTAAACTATCATAGTTTGAGTAGAGAAGAGGTGAGAAGCCATTCAAAAGTTGAGAAAAATATTATTGAGAGATAAAAGAAGATGCAGGTCACATTGTAGCAACTCATCCATTACAACTTAATAGCTAACTATATATATAGAGAAAAACATTTTAATCTAATGGATCTTTATACACTAATATTGACTAACATTAATACTACTAATGTTATATTAAACTATACTAATCTAACTATTGTATTAATACTCTAACATAACCCATTGTTAAAATGGGATTTTTCAAAGAGAAGAATAGCAATTTTATTTTATTTTTTATTTTTTTGTTATGGATGTGATTTTTTTTAAGAAAATCAAATATAGTAAAAATCAATTCAATTGATAGTAACAAAATTGATAGATTTCAATCGAGTGAAACTTTAAATTGATGTAGCTATTTATATGAAATATTTGTAAAAACTTGCTATAATTGAAATAAAGTTACTATTTTTTTTAGTACAAATACAGATACTATTTAAAAAGTATAAATTATAAACAATAACAAACAAAAATGTAAAATTTGATAGCAGGTCTATCTTGATCATTATAACTAAATCATAGTATATTAGTATTTATTTACCAAACAATTGAAATCTACTCTTTTTTTTTTTTTTTTGAGAAGCATACTAGTTTAAAATTAAACCTTAAATTTATATGTGATTTTCTAAAAACAAAGTTACCAACGGTTACACTAAAGTTACTAAAATCTCAAATTAATGTGAAGACAAATAATTTGATTTGCCCAACTGATCAAACACTAATTTATAGGGGTGAACATGGGTTAGGTTGGGTTGGGTTGAGGGGGTTTTCAACCCAACCCAAATTTTCGGGTTGATAATTTTTCCAACCCAACCCTTATATTTTCGGGTTGGGTTGGGTTGGGTCATCGGGTCCAATAATAAATTATAAATTATAAATATC
>JBBMKA010000015.1:12665376-12680663 GCA_037833695.1 Sechiopsis laciniata
TGTTATTAATCACTATTCCCTATGGAGATGACCTTTACTTACTTTAAAACTTGCTACAACAAAGACTGTGTATACTTCCACATTCTTCGGGATTCCAACACATACACTCTTCGCCAGAAGCGAAGTAGAAGCTTCGCTCCAGCGAAGCTCTGGACAAGCCACGTCATCATTCTTCTTTTTAATATCTTATTTAAATTGTGTGTTTGGGATTTTGCGAACACTTATTACCACATTTTGTTTCAGAAATAAAAAGAACATCAGGCTTAGAAAGTGAAACCACCTTCCTCAAATCTCGGAATGCCCAAGAGTTTCCTAGACCTTGGACATTCCAGAAAATGATTTTCATAATGCTCAGCACGCTCATTATCAGGGTTCGCCGACAAAGAACACATAACAGAATCAACATCAGAAGCAAAAAATTTAGCTCTTTTACCCAAGAGTATCCTCCTCCAGCGGCACCTCAACACTTTCACAAACTGCTTCAAAGACTCTCTTAGCAGCACAATTCTGGTCGCCAATCTCTAAATGCACCATCTTACTGCCCCGAGAAAATGAAACCAAACGGGACCACTTGTGATAACTCTTAAGAATTGAGAGTTAATGGCTAAGTTTAATAGTATTTCGCTACATTATAGAAAGAATTTGCTAAGTTTGTTCGCTTCAGCATCATAAACTGAGCGAAAGGCAAAATCCAATAGTTTTCTGTTTAGGATAACATTTTAGAGGTTTGCTTTAGCAAAAGTACATGAATGTGTAAATCTATAAGTTCCATCTCTATAAACATGATATTTCGTTTTTGCTTCAGCATACCTAGGGAGCGAAATGCAGAATTGCTAAAAGCTTTGCAGAGCGAAGTGTGAAGTTGCTAAAAGTTTTGCTTAAGCGAACTGAAATCCAGTGGGATGAGCTCTGGAAAAAATAGCTAAAGTGAAAGACGCTTGTCAAAGATCTTAGAAAAGTCTTTCAATCTCAATCGTTGCACGTGAGATCTTGGAGCAAAGGACGTTCACATGAGATCGTGGAGTATAAACTTGTCTGAAGCAATATAAATATTAGCTTTATGTCATTGTGGGGGGGATCTTTGATTGTTCTGGAGAGATCATCGTCAAATCTTCTTCCGACCAAAACCATTGTCATTTTTATAGTTAGCTTAGTCGTTTTAGTTGCTTTCCATTTCCACTTGTTTAGCTAGTTAGCTCTAGCGAAGTAGTTTGCCAAAGTTACAGAGTATAGCTGAAGCTAGATTCAGAGACACTGTTTGAGTGATTCCATCTAGGCTTCTTCTTAACTTTGTTTCTATTTATTTATATTTTCTTATTTTAGCTTTAGCTTTGTTTCATGAGCAAACATTGTTATTTCGTTATTTATTTGAAGATGAACTTTTCTTTTTTACTTTGCTTTGAATCTATTTAACATCATGTGTAGCTAAGTTTTTAAGCAAAAGGAAATAGACAAGTAGGAGTATTTCGCTTAAGCAAAAAGGTAGCAAGATGTCAACTATTTGTGCATGTTGTGTTAAACTTGAAATACATTTTGTCTAGCTAACTATTGTATGAACTTTATTTCGCTTTCGAGAGAAAAGGAATAGAGCAAACTTGCATGTCATAATATTAGGTTTTGCTAAGTTGACTTGCATTTGAAAAGAGCACTTAGAGATAAAGTTCGCCTAGTGCTGATCGCTTAGTTTATTTGTTGTTTAAGTTTGAGAGAATTAATCTAGGAGCTCGAGAAAGCTAACTTCTAGAGCTCGAGAGGACCGAAAAGAAGCTATCAGTTGTTCGCTTCTTAGCATAATGTCATTTCGCCTTAGCGAAACTCTCCGAAAACTAACCACCTTCCGATGCCTTTAATATGATTAGAGTTAGTTTATCATTCATTGCATCTTAAGTATTTCGTTAATTGAGCTTTGCGTTTATTTCGCTTTAGCAAACTCATTTCAGTAACTTAGTTTTAGTTTCATCATAACAAATTTCCCTGCTACCTAGACTCTTGAATTTCGCTTAAGCATGATATTAATCACTAATCCCTGTGGAGATGACTTTTACTTACTTTAAAACTTGCTACAATAAGATTGTGTATACGTGCACATCCTTGGGAAATCACACGCATTTCGCTTAATCAGAGTAAAGATTTTACTTTGGCAAAATCCAAGCTGCCATGCCATCATTCTCATTTTCTTATTATTTTAATTATTGTGGGTCGGTTTCGTCCCAACAAGTTTTTGGCTAATCCTCCTAGGTAGCCCATCAAGTGATAGAACAAAACTAACTTCCTTGGAGTTGGAAAGGTCATCACCATCAACTTGATTTTTATCTAGAGAAATTTATGGGGAAAAGATAGGTATAAAATCCTCCCCTATAAAAGTCTTGGCAGCATCTTTAGAGAATGGACAAGGCATGGTCCCACCACTTAACACCATACTTGGAGGAGCACCCACAACTTCTACAAAATCAACAGGACTTCCAATCGCAGAAGAAGACGCTTTAGAAACGACATTAAAAGCTTCAGAAGGTGCCAACATAGCCTCAACCATTGCCACATCAGGAACACTATCAATCGACACCAAAGAATCAACAGTGACACCAAAAACACTTCCAGGTGGAACGACCGAAACACCCACCACTAAAGGCTTTCTCGGCATCAAATTCCCACAACCCACAAGCCTCCCGCCTCTTCCACGAGCTAGCATCACTTCGACGATGAGGCTCATACTGTAAACGATCCAATTCACTGCCTTCACTTTTACCAGCGGCAAACCTGCCATTAAAAAAATGTACATGAGAACCTCAATCAGATACTGGTACTAAGGTGTGAACCTTGGTAAACGAAGCATGCATCCAATATCCAAACTGCATCTGCATAGAGTATCCTGAAGAAGAGCGACGATATGGGCATTCGTTATAGAAATGCCCCAAGCGACCACATCTAAAGCACAGGTGCTCGGGCAGCCCCTCAAACGTGAAAGGATACCACACGTTGTTCTCTCCATTTGACTTGACCATCATCCCACGTAGGAGAGGATTTGAAATATTGATTACCACCCAAACGCGCATCACTAGCCCAGTATTATCCTCTTCCTCACAGTCAACATCTTCAGCACGTGCATCGACAGACCCAATTCAGACAGCCATATCCCGAGATTGGGCATCAAACGACACATTATGAATCTGAACCCAAAACAGAATTAAAGAGAAACCTAGATTCCTCTTCCGATCCTCAGCTCTTGGAAAAACCATAATCAGCAATGATTTAACAAAAAGCCAAGGGCCTTCAGAGAGTATCCGATCCTCTCCAACTTCGACTGGAACCGAACAAAAATAAATTATCGACAACCACTTCAAGCCTAGTCTCAGAATGAACCTTCCAAGCCTTGAACATCACCGACCTGAAGATTTCAAAATGGACTTTTTTTACGTCAAGACCTTAATCATCACGCACACCTTGATATTGTCGGGAGAAAATCTAGAGTTAACCCCACCAGCAGAAATGGATGAAGCCTCAATGTAAGAAAGGACAAAATGTTGGAGTCTACCCACCAAGTCTTCCATTAAGACCCAAACCGAGAAGGCAACAAGGAGAATATCACAAAAGGAATGAGCAAAAAACACAGAGAGAAAAGGATGGAGATTCCAGTCAAAAACCCTAAATTTAAATAGCCTCCTCGCCATCAGATTGAAATCCCACCAAATCCGAATCAATTAACATCGATCAATAAAAAAAGCCAGACAGAATCCTCCAGTATAAACCAAGGATCTCCCAAATTGAGTAAGAATCTGACGAGATCTTGCCAGAAAATCCCTTCCCCTTTCGAAACGGCTTTGAGAAGCAAGAAGACGCCTAACGTAACGTCAAGGCGAGACCTTAATTTCTAACTAAAGCCGAAATCTCTTGACTTTTTTATTTTAAAATGCAAAGATATTCATTGATATTCATTTGACAAAAAGATTCAATCATTGTAAAATATTTTGATTTTATAAAAATTAAAATAAAGTTTATAAAAAAAAGCCATAAGATAATCATATAACCCTCCACTTTATCAACAAACTAACATTTTGTTTATAATTGTTATATAGAAGAATAAGTTAATTTTCTCAATCACGAGTAAGTATGCATACTTCTACATATGCTTTAGGTTATTTTTTTAGTCTCGGATATGCATACATATGATTGTAAAAAAATTATGATTCACTTTTAACAGAGATTGAGAAAATTATATACCTATACATATGCATAATTATTAAAAAAGAATAATCTTTACAACAACAAAATCCCCCAAAATTTTTATCTTCTCTATTTTTTTTAAAATCACTTTCACATTTTTTTATTCTTAAAAGATAAAAATATTCAGTTGGGAAAGAAGATTAGTCTTTACAACAACAAACTTCCCCAAAATTAGGGATTCTATCTTCCTCTTGTACTTGGTAATATCTCTAACATTTTAAAATATATCAAAGAATTCAATTTTAAAATTAATTTTAAATGAAAAAATATTTTGGAAAATAGGATCCTCGCTAAATAGAGATTCTATTGGAAAACACAATGTTTAAAAACTAAAGTTATTCATCTTTAACCACCTTTGACAAAATGTGAAATTTGTTTGAAGTCAATGAATAGAACTGAGATCTCGTTTAGTGTATTGATCGGAAGAAATGATCGGGTGGGATCTTGTTTAGAGGGTTTCAGTTGGTAGAAAATCTCTTAGACGTGAACAAAATATCTTCTCCAACCACTGAAATAAAAATATAGTAACCTCAATGTCGAATATGGGGTTTACATCAACTTGCGCTCGAAGAATGTGGAATTTAAGAAGAATGAAGAGAGAAATTTGTACGTAACCTTAGATAATTAAACGTTAGGGCTCCTCTAATGGCAACAAACAGATTTGAAGAGTCGTACATGGTAGTTGGCGCATATCAGATATCATTTAATTTATTATTTTCGTTTTACACGATTCCTAAGCAAACATGCCATGCTCATTTATTTCATGGTATGAAAGAGAATGTAGATATATGTACACTCAATAGTACCATTTTATAGTTTTTCAATAACACTATGTAATATTTAAATAAAATTTGAATCAATGATTTTTTTTTTTTTATTAAAAAAAATATTCAATTGTGTAACTCTAAATTAAAAAAAAAAAAAATCAAATTGAATCTATGATTTTTGTAGGTGGTTAAGATGAATCTAAAATGTAATTAATCAACACATAAAAACATATAATTAATTGTAAAGGTACAATGATCAATTATAATACATTTAGTTTTTTTTTTTTTTTTAGAAGTTTAGATTTAGACATTTATTTTAACTCTTTAAAATTGTAATTATTTATTTAAAAAGTTTGTTTTAAGTAGCTATTTTCCTAATTAACTTATATTTGAATTGATAACTTTCTTAAGGCCTTTTGGTTTACTTGTCGCCTTTTGCACGATAATGAATTAGTTTTATTTTAATTCAATACTTGGAGAGATGGAACTCGAAATTTTAATCACTAAATCGAGCATATAGACTGATTATTAATGAATTATGTCTACTTAAAAAAATGTATTAGTCTTTTCAAATTCCCAAATTTAGAGTTTATTTAATGACATGTTTCAACTCCAACTCCACAATCATAAATTCGATTTAGAAAATCGATATTTAACTCGTATATTATTTAAGAGCAGCGATGTCCTCTATGTAAGGTTTGTTGTTCCCCTCTCTTAACTTGTACATGTTTCTCGTTTGTATGCTAATAGTTGGTAGAGGTATACATACGTTGGGATGGATTAAATAATTTTTTTAGACTAAGCTAATATTTTGGGTTGGTGAATTCACCAACCCATCCAACAAATATTTGAACAACTAAACTCAATCAAATTCATACATTTTTAGGGTTGGATTAAATTTTTTCATCTATTATTGTTTTTGTTTTAATTTTAATATATATATATTCAATTTTTATAGAAATCAATAGGATAACATCTATTAACAATTCAACTTGAATGCCAACAAGAGTAAGCTTAGCGGTATTAGTGTATGCCTAGTGACCAAAAGGTCTTGGATTCAAATCCCCCACCTCTCAATTGTTGTAATCTCAAAAAAAAAAAAAAAACAATTCAACTTGAATTTATTATAATACACATACATTTTTAAAAATATTTAAAATAAGTTCGAAGAATAAAAGGTTTTAAAATAATAATAAATAAAATAAGTATATGAATATTTAATTAATAATAAATTCAAATTAGATCGAGTAAACTCAAGAACCAACTCAATTTATGAAAAAAATTGTTTATTTAAATTCAATCCAACTCAAATAAGTTGATAGCCCACCTCATTTGTCATATTGGATTGAATTGATGTTGGATTTTTCGAACACCCAAGTAGCTAGAAGAAGAGGGAAGAAATGTGAAGATAGAATTTTTTGAAAAACAATGGACAGAAATTTAATTTATATATAAAATTTTAAAATCAAAATTATATTTTTAATTCAACAAATTCTAAGATTATAAATTTAAACTCATAACTTTTTTTATAGCTCATCATGTCAATTACTTCAAGACTCTGATTCACTAAATCAATTCAACTTTTATATGTATTGATTATGATTTGGGTGCAGCCTGCTGCACCCCTGCCAATGCAGTTGTTGGTGTGGCATTATATCAGCCACAATTTATTTATTTTATATCAGTTACAAAAAAAAAAAAAAAAAAATTGTGGCCGAGTTGCATTTGGCGGCTGCACCCAAATCATACTCATATATATATATATATAACTCACAAAATTTAACTTCCTAACTGTAAATCAAATCTGTTTCAAAAAAAAAAAACTGTAAATCAAATCATTATAAACAACCAACCAATATGTGAATTTTTAAAAAAACCAATATGTGAATTATGGTAGATAATAATTAACTCGCAAGTCTTACCGACCATAAATAGAATGATATACACGTTTATTTTGAAAAGGATGTATTTTTTAAATTATTTTTAACAAGACAATAATTGTAAAAGTGCTTTTCTTTTTGCATAAATAGCACTTTCGGAAATAAATAAACTGGGCCTTTTTTGTGGCGACCAAAGGTTTGAAAAGCCCATTTGTAGAGAGAGAAAGTGAAAGAATTGGAGAGAGAGAAAGAAGAATTGAGGTTTGAAAGAAGTGGCCATTGCTGGCAAAGTCTTAGCATCACATTCACATACGTAAAGTGGCCTCGGTTTCTTCTTCCCTTTCCACGGCGCCGCCACTTTCAACCGTTTTCCGACGAACTCACCCGAGCAAGGAAGCTCGATTCTCAATTTGTCGGAACAATGGCGCTCAAATTCCATCCTATCATCTCTCAATCTCCTAAGTTGCCGTCCTCTGCGATGCCGCAGCTTGCCAGTCTCAGATCTCCCAAGTTCGTTATGGCCTCCACTCTCCGCTCCACTTCCAGGTACCTTCGTTTTCGTTTCCCTCATTTTTTTTATGATGCTTTTCAGATCTTCGCGAGCACCGTGTTTAGATGTTTTGCATTGTGATTTTCATTGTTTTTTTTTCACTTCGTTGTGTCCGTTCATTATGATGTTTTTTGTGAAAGAATTTATTTCATTTGATTTGATTTTGTTCATTATCATCTCGGATTTCTGCTTAATTGTATGGCTGGCGAGTTTTGTTCTATCTTTGCATTCATGCGTTGCTCTCTTTTTAATTCTCTGCGCATTGGAATGTTATGGTGTTTCATTTTATCTTCTTGATGCGATTCCCTTGAGGTATTTGATTTTTAGACGATTGATGTGGTTCCATTGTAATTAATTTCATAGATTTTCTTCATATTTGATTCTAATGGATACTGATCTTGAATGGCGATGAATATTGAGCTTTTTCAATTGCATTATTTCTGTTTTCTGTCTGTCTTCGTTTTCTATTACCTATCACACCTCGACTTAATGATTATGGCTAGTTCCTGCTGTGGTACGAACAGGTTTTTTCCTTTGTAATTCTCGAAAATGAAAATAGATGTTCAATTGTTTTTTTTTTTTCTGTAGCCGTAAATTTGAACTGTAGTTAATCGTGTGGTTGCATGAGTGTCCATTTTGTATTTTTTTGTGTGTATTTGGTAGAGTTGTGTACAACGGTCTGTCTTGTTTTGGAAGCTTTTTGGTGCAGCTCTGCCCTTGGAATTTTTCGGTTTTAACTTCATAGTGTTTCGTTATTTTGTGGCACTATTGTGGGCTCTTGATGCCCTGCTCATTTATTCCTCATTATGATCTTCCGCAGCTCATTTATTCCAAATTCTGACATTTCTCTGCTTATATGTTTAAAAATCTTTAAGAGACCAAGTTTTTCTGGGTGTATATCTTGAATGCAATCAAATTCTTTACTTGTCATGTCTGCTTGAAAGAATTATTGTTGAGAATCCCACATTGATAAGGTGAGGATATGTAGGTGGACTACTCCTCTCGTTACCAATTGGTTTTGAGATGGATGTTCACACTATCTAATATGGTATCAGAGCCCATAAAACCAAAACGGGTATTCGGTCCAATAAAATGAAATTGAGATCCGATTCAAGATTGATAGCCCAAAAGAGGCATCATCTTGAGGGGGCATGTTGAGAATCCCACATTGATAAGGTGAGGATATGTAGGTGGACTACTCCTCTCGTTACCAATTGGTTTTGAGATGGATGTTCACACTATCTAATAATTATTCGTTCAAAGTACGATTAAAAATTTAGTTACCTGGTTGGTGTTATATATGCTCTGCTTTTGTCATACATATTGTCATATGTTAAACTTTACTCGAGATAAGTTTGTGGTTTTTTGTACAGCGCCTTTGGTGGATGATAATTAATGTAATTGTAAAAGATCTCGTTGAAATTAAGGAAATGTTTAACTTAATTGTCAAGAAGTTCCAAAAATCTACTCCACTCTATATAATGTGATTAGCAATCTCTTATCTGTCTATACTGTGAGTCTGTGATTAGCAATCTCTGTTCATTGACTTTTTTTTTTTGTTTTTTTTTCCACTTGTGTTTTGTAAATATGGCAGGGAGGTTGAGACCCTTAAGAAGCCCTTTATGCCTCCTAGGGAAGTGCATCTTCAAGTAACTCACTCGATGCCACCCCAGAAGATAGAGATGTTTAAATCATTGGAGGATTGGGCTGAAGAGAACATTTTGGTTCATTTGAAACCAGTGGAGAGGTGTTGGCAACCACAAGACTTTTTGCCAGATCCGGCATCCGAGGGATTTCACGAGCAGGTCATGGAGCTTAGAGAGAGGGCAAAGGAAATCCCTGATGATTACTTTGTTGTTTTAGTTGGAGACATGATTACAGAAGAGGCCCTTCCTACATACCAGACAATGTTGAATACCTTGGATGGAGTCAGGGACGAAACTGGAGCAAGCCCTACTTCTTGGGCGATTTGGACTAGGGCTTGGACTGCTGAAGAGAACAGGCATGGCGACCTACTAAATAAATATCTTTACCTCTCTGGGCGGGTGGACATGAGGCAGATTGAGAAAACTATTCAGTATTTGATTGGATCAGGAATGGTGAGATCCATCTAAACCATCATTTTTTCTTCCTAGCATTACTTTGATAACTTGCTTTGCCTTCAAATCCATGAATAAGAGTACAATATGCACATAAAGGCGCGTGATGCATGACCTTACGCACTCTCCTTGTTCGTGAGAACAGTGAACGTGCTTAAGTTGGCTCAAACACTCACTTATATCAAAAAAGAAAAGTTTTGTTTGGGATAGAATTACTCTCTCATTCTGATATGAGAATGACCATATCTGTACAATTTACTCATCCAACTAGTTTATATTGTGAAATTAGTGTGTGCTAAAGTAATTACTATTGGAGGTGCATTGATTATTTAAAAACTTTTCTGTGGCTCTCTACATTTGTCCACTAAACCTGATAAGCTCTTCAAGTTTTTTTTTTTAATGCCTACTGGTTGTGTTTATAGGACCCAAGGACTGAAAACAATCCTTACTTGGGATTTATATACACTTCATTTCAAGAGAGAGCGACCTTCATCTCCCATGGTAACACTGCCAGACTAGCAAAAGAGTGCGGAGACGTAAAGTTGGCTCAAATATGTGGAACAATTGCAGCAGATGAGAAGCGACACGAGACAGCATATACAAAAATTGCCGAAAAGCTCTTTGAGGTAGACCCTGAAGGAACCATCCTAGCTTTTGAAGACATGATGAGGAAGAAAATCTCAATGCCAGCCCATCTGATGTACGATGGCCGTGATGACCACCTCTTTGATCACTTCTCGGCGGTTGCACAGAGGCTGGGGGTTTACACAGCCAAGGACTACGCAGACATATTGGAGTTTTTAGTTGGGAGATGGAAGGTGGATCAGCTCACAGGACTTTCAGCGGAGGGGCAGAAGGCTCAGGATTACGTGTGTGCGTTACCTGCAAGAATTAGAAGGCTAGAAGAAAGAGCTCAGGTGCGGGCGAAAGAAGGTCCTACCATTCCTTTCAGTTGGGTTTTTGATCGGGAGATTAAGCTGTAGTAGGTGCACAGAAGGAAGAAGAAGAAAGGTATGAAATGTCAAGGAATTGATTGCATAATGAAAAAAAAAAAGGACAAATCATGATTTGACGTACTTTTTTTAATTCAGTTTTAAGAACTATGTTAGTATCATCATCTTCTTTGCTCTGTTTTGAAGAATCAAGAAAGAAAAAGGAAGAAATTTGTGTGCTTTGTAGTGTGTAGATACAATAATGTGCGTTTGTTTTTTTGGTTAGCTTTTGTCCTTTTCAGTCTGTAAAATCTATTTCCTCAGTGTAACAAACAATCTACAATTTTGATCATAAATCCTCTCTCTCTTGACATTGTCTCCACTCTAAATATGTTATTTAACTCTCCGCATTTTATTCACCGTAAATACGTTCATTTTTTTATCCTTTTTAATTCCCAAATGTTGTGCCAAAATCACTTTGCTTTTTACTGAAGAAAGAAAACTTTAGTTTCATTTATTTATTTTTATCCCGAACTTAAATATGAGCAATGTAAAGAAGGGCAAAATTGTCCTGTGAAGAAATGAAATTTTGAGCCGACCATGTTGCTGCCACCATTTCAGATCTCAATTAGATGTCTTGTTTTCCATTCACTTTCCATGGTTCTAAAGAACTCGTAAGCGGAGAAAGAAATCACGGGCTTTAGTGGGGGGTTGGGGGATGGAAGTAAAAAGAAATGAAATGAACAACTTTTAGGAGGTGGCAGACAGAATAATGGTTTTAGAGAAATTAAAAAAGATAGAAAGAAAAAAGAATAGAAGCTCAGATTCAATGAGTTTAGAGAAATTCGTCAATACAGATTGATGCTATTATCATCAGAGAAGTTCATTACAATCTAGGGGTGTTCAAACAACTCGGAATCCGAATAACCCGAACTAACCCAACCCAATTTAACGGATTGGGTTGGGTTAAAAATGTTTTTGGGTTGGGTTGAGTTCAAAATCATGAAATATTTATGGGTTGGGTTGGGTCAAGAGTTGACCTAAAATTAAACCAACCCGAAATTATTATTTATTTAAAAATATATATTTTTACTTATAACATAATAATATATGTGTATATTTGTTTTATTTAATTATTATTGTTAGAATTTTTATTTATCATATTCTTTAATATTTTTTTAAATTTTTATAATTTATATATTATGATAAAATATGTAGTCAAATTATGTAAAATATTTTTGTTGGTTTTAATTATATATTTATTTTATGGAAGTCGAATTATGTCATCTATTTTTTTGTTTTAATTATTTATTTGTTTTATGTTTTATAGTTAGAATCTTCTATGTGAACCATGATTGTATATTTATATTCATTTCATTACCTTTATTGAAAATTGTATTTTGTTTATGTATAAGGTAGGACTAATTTAATAAAAAGATAGTTATAATTTATAATTTATTATTGGACCCGATGACCCAACTCAACCCAATCCGAAAATATAAGTGATGAGTTGGGTTAGGTTGTATCTTTGATTGAATTGGGTTGAGTTGGAAAAATGATCAACTCAAAATTTGGGTTGGGTTGAAAGGCTAAATCCAACCCAACTCGATCCATGTTCACCCCTATTACAATCTCACGCTTTTCTTCTTTCTTATAATTGAAATTGAAACGTAATTCAAAAAAAAAAAAAAAAAAAAACAATATCAACGGTGGACTCTCAATGGCCATCTAGTGGTGAAAACATGTTGAAAATCATAGGCCATTTTTTCTTCTAATTTATTGAAAAGGAAGAAACAGAGAAAGAAGAAATTGGAAGGATCTCTATGTTTAATTTGCTCGATTATGGGTGAATGTCTAGTCTAGTTCATTCCATGTTTGTTTTTCTTCATACAATGCTATCTAACAAATTTACATAGATACAAATTAATATGCCGTATATGTAGGTTGATGGGAAAGAATTGAAAGTTTTTTCCTTTTTGGGAAAATTAACTTATTACTCTCTCGATTTGGGATCTAGTTTCAATTTAGTCTATATATTTCAAAATTAAACAGTTTTACGTCTGACATTTCGATAATGTTCATTTTTAAGGTGTATTTTTAGTTTAAATTTAAAAATTAAATTCACGATAAAACTAAAATAATCAATTCATTGATATTTTAAATTTAAAATTAGTTTAATCATCATTTTAGTCTACATTATTATATGTAATTAACGATTTTAGAAATTTAGGTATTAAAAATGAGTATTATTGAAATGTCAAAATTAAAAGTATTCAATTTTGAAATATAAAAACCTAATTAAGACTAGATTCTCAAACCTGATTATTTTTATTTATTTATTTTTTTCTTTTCTTTAGGAAGAGAAACATAGAAAGAGAAATTTCGCCCTTTTCCCCTTGCAACCGAGAAAGAGAAACTAATTCAACCGAGAAAGCTGATTCGAACACTTAACTAACTTTATTTGGAGTGGTTTTATGCAATTTTCTGAATGATAAATAATAATAAACTTAACGGACTATTAAAATACAAAAAAGATTATTCTCAAAAAAAAAAAAAAACAAAAAACAAAAAGATTCATTTATCAACACTAAATTTTCAATTTCATTTCCCGGTCATCATCAAAAAAGAAATCAAATTATTTATTGAAATAATCTTTAAAAAGCTATAGATTTAAATCTTATAAGCAACATATTTTAAACCAAAAAAACTATTGAATAATCTTACGAAATTCACCAATTTCAACCAGTTTTGAGCTTTGAGAAAACCTTGTCAATTATTCTCGACAAAAAAAAAAAAAAAAAAAAAATTATAAAATAAGAAAAGAAAAAAAAATATTGTCTTTAGCCTTTAACATGTCTTTCAATTTTGATAAGATAGTTTAATATCACCTCACTCTTCTCAAACCCCGTGATTGAATTTTGGAGTTTAGGAAGGGGAGAGAAGAGAAAGTGGAGTAATTTGAAAATGTGAAATATTTGTTTGAAAATTGATGTTAAGAGGGGAGAGAAAATGAGAGATTGATGTGATATTTATATATATATATTTGATATAATTAAATAATAGGTTTGATGTGATGTTAAAATTGAAAAAACAAAAATAAAAAAGTTAAAAATTAGATAAAATTTAATATAATTAAATAAAATGTTTGACGTGATATTTGATAATGAGTTGAGGAGGAATTGAGAGGAGTTAAAAGAATTGAGAATGGTTGTGATGTACTAAAAACAAGCACGGGGTTGACAATTCCTCCTCTCCTCTCCTCCCTCTATCTCTAAATCCAATCACCCCCTCACAATTCATATCTTCACCTTGGGCTTGTTGATTTTATACAATTTCAATAAATTGGACATTTTGAGATAATAGACTACCTCCCTCATTTGGAATTGATTTTGATTCTTGACACTTCATGGCTATGTAATTTACGGATTGTCATATCTCTACCAATTCCTTACGCATATTCTTCCAAAATTTATTGTCATAATTGCTTGTCACATCATGGTTTCCTGCTCGATGGTACATGATGGAATTATACTTTTTTTTTTCTATCTTCAATGAGAAGATGAAGAGTCACAAAAAAAAATGATGGATTGAAGTTTGAAGGAAAGAAACAAGATGGAATGAAAACTAAGAAGATGATATAATATGTTTAGAGCCAAAGCTCTGATACCAAACGATAAGGAAAAAACTTCAATTATGTTAGAGAAATCCCCTAAACGGATGATGAAACAACCTGAAGAAAGTTAAATAGGTTTTACTTGGATAATGATCAATGATCTGGAAGAAATGAGAACTACATTCCTAACTTCAAGAATTCGAACTCTTCACAACCTAATTGATCAGACTAGATTTAAATTTCTAAATATGTATTTTAAACACAAGAAATAAAAAACAAGCATAACGCTTACACTCAAATATGAGATTTTATTCAATTTCAACTTCTATACAATTTACAAAATTATAATCCTATTTATACTAATTGAATAGTCACTATGAATGGACACAACATTTCACTAATGTAGTCTAATTCAGCCCTTGTCATTTTAAATACATACATGAACCATGTTGAATATAAAATACATGAATATAATAGGTACAATAAATAAATGGTGTGAATAAATCTGAATTTTTATATTCATTGCGCCTTTTGGATGAATAGGTGCATTGTCAAGCTTGAAATGTTGCAACTCTTCACAATATGTAGACATATTATCGTGATCCATATCTAATTTAATGTGTTAAAATTTAGCAGTAATCATTTTTTTTTTCTTCTTTTCTGTGTAGTTCAAGTATGGATCTTGAATTACCAAACATATTTTTAGGTATAATAAATTTTATAACGTAAACTTTTTTTTAGAATAATTTATAACCTAAACTAACAATGATATAAATGTATCAACCCTTCTTTCTATCTTTCTTTTTTTTTTTATATATATCTTTTTGGGAAAAATGCACAAACCACCCCTAAACTATGATGTGTGTAACAATTAACCCCATAAACTTTTAATTTGAGCAATCACCTCCCCTAAAGTTTAATAAGTGTTGCAATTAACCCCCTAAACTTTCAATTTGAGCAATCACCTTCCCTAAAGTTTAATAAATGTTGCAATTAACCATTTAAACTTTCAATTTTGAGCAATTACCTCCCCTAAAATTTAATAAATGTTACAATTAACCTCATAAACTTTCAATTTGTCATATAATATTTTTTCTTTTGAGTTAATAAATTTTTGCTTTTTTTTTTTTTTGAAACAACAATTACTATTTAATACTTAAAAACATACTATATTGTCACTTCAAACCTAGCAAACAAAAATAAAACTTTCTCCAATTTATATAGC
>JBBMKA010000015.1:12690690-12710564 GCA_037833695.1 Sechiopsis laciniata
AATAATGACATTAATGACAAATCAATGATTAGAAAAAAGTATCATCTATAGCATTTTAATGACATTTATTAAGAAGTTGTCATCTAAAGTTAATAGATGATGTACGATTAAATGATGGTAGAAAAGTATCATCTAAAATATTTTAATGACACTTATTTAGAAGTGTCATCTAAAGAGAATAGATGATGTGCGATACAATGATTGTAAAAAAGTATCATCTAAAGCATTTGTGATACTTTTCTGTAGTCATTATATCCCAGTTTTGTAGTAGTGTACTTGTAAACATTATTCTTCTTTCGAGCCTCTTTCATTTGCTTGGTCAGAATGGGATCAATGCCTAAATCCATGGTTCTCAACCATGAAATGGTAACTCTCAAATAAACAGATGGATGCACATTAGGGTCAATCTTGGTACGGTAACTTATAGCACGACCATTTTAGAAGAGAATTGGTTAATGAATTTTTTTTCTCAAGTCTTGAAGGACTTCATTAATGATGCTAATTCTCTTGAATGTCACTCAAGTTAAATTCAACCAATTCAATAATAAAGAAATTAGAAGTTTGAAGTTACTATTGATTACATAAAAAATCGGGCCTCGGAACTGCTCAAATTGCCTCAAAACTCATGCTAAAATTCAAGGTATTCATTGTTTTTCTGTTTTAATCACGCTTTCTGGAAAATTCCTTAAGTTGGTTGGTCACGACTCACGTTTGGCGAAAAGACAGGTTTAACTTATCTATTTGCTGGTCTTTTGATACCATCTTCTGAGAAGACGTGTCAAGAGCGCTTCCCGAATCGTGAGCCAAGCCTATCGCTATCGTCAGATTGGCTTCGAGCCTCTGCTTCGCCACGCGTCACGCCTAGGACCGCATTATCTCGCTCCGAGCCTGAGGTTGCGAACCGAGCTGCATGCCTCGTCCGAACCTAGCTGCAAACCACTGTTGAGTTTGCATCGCTTTTCGAACTAAGTTGTGCACCTTTCCGAGCCAGCCAGCACACTCCAAGCCTGCTGGGACGCGTTTTTCACATGCATCGCCACTATTTCTCGCACCATCGTTGACCGAATTTTCTATATAGTCCATTTTGGATAATTTCAACTTTATGAGTACGTTTTTTTTTTATTGTTTAAAGTGCTAGCTCTGAGCCGCTTGTGTGTTACACGTCGCCACTATTTCTCTCAACATCTTATGAGCCGTTTTTTTTAGGTCATGTCCAAGTTTTTTTTTTTTTTTTTGGATGGGTTAGGAAGAGAAATATTTAGGTCATGTTCGGATATGACGTAAATAAAAATGCTGACCAATATAAAGCTTTATTTTAAACCCAAAAAATAAAAAGAAAAAAAATAGTAAAAATATTTGTGGGTCATATTGTGTCACATATGTGGACATTAATATTTAGGTCATGCCCGAACATGACTTAAATATTTCTCCATTAGGAATATGTTCAATCATACCTATATAAAGAAAAACAAAACTTTTTTCCAAACTGACAAAACCACCCAAATTTTAATCAAATGAAACATGAACATTGAACATTCTAAGATGTTGTGTTATTGGATTGTCTGGAACATTATACACAATGACACGTGTTAGTTGAACTTAATAATGTGCTTTATTGAATTGGTTAGGTTGGAAACATACATCATGGCATATTATTATGAGAGCACTCCATTATATTTTATTTAACAATGATTTTTTGGCTTTCTTTTGTTTTGAATATTAAAATAGCTATAAGCTCTCTTTGACTTTATTCACCTTTAATTCAATTTGGAAAATTAACTTAAAAGCCATTGTCATACTATGTTTCCTTTTATTATTGCTTCATTGAGGTTTTCTTTTTTAACCATAATGAAGTATAATATAGACCACTTTAATAGATAAAATAATATAAAATTAACATAAAAATAAATTACAATATTGACTTCCACGATATTTCTTTTGAATCAGTTGCTTGTAAATTACAATGAAATACACTAGTTTTTGACATTTTGTTATCCCAAACATTTATGGAAATTTCTCAAAATCAAGCACAATTTTTTCTGTAGAAAAGAAAAATTCAAGCGAGTTAGACATGTCTTTTGTTCGAGTGCATCCCAACACTTTCATATTGATATAGCTCCTACATCCATAAGATTGGTGAATTACTCATACATCATCAATTAGTTTGAGATGAAATCTTTTACTATCTAATATGGTATTAAAACGGCCTATATCAATCAAATATATATTGAATCTAAAAAAATTAAATTGAAATTCAATTCAATATTGGTTAGTCCAAAATAGTATCAACACGATGTGTTGACAATGTCATATTGTCCCACATCGAAAAATGAATACTTTGTTATTATTATTATTATTATTATTTATCTTTCTTTAAGAAATACTTCAAAAACAAAACAAATTTTCAAAACCTACTTTTTTTTTTTCAAAATTAGTCTTTAATTTTAAAATACGGGCATCAAGTGGATAGCAAAAAAAAAAAAAAAAACTTTAATATAAGTAGTGTTTATAAAATTAATTTTGAAAACAAATATCCATCAAACTAGATCTAAGGTTTTTTTTTTTTTTAAAGGTACAAATTGGTTAGAGAAAGGATGACAAACCTACATAAAAGATGAACTTGTGATTGTACTGTAATATTGAATTGTAATACCACAAAACAATGAAATTAATAGGTCACTCATGAAACTAGATCTAAGTTATATATTCAATAGTTTCCATATTGATTATTCAAGTTCTATTTTAGTATTCATAAACTTAAAAAAAAAAATGCAGTAAGCAAATACATAAAGGCTACAGTAAACATATCTCATGAATAATTAATATTTACTCTTAATGTGGAGATCAAAATTTTAAATTTCACGAAGTGTTGTATTTTTAGAAGCCTTGTTTATTCAATAATAATCATCAACATTTTTAAATTAAATACTATATTTGAATTAAGCTTGTGTAAACTCTAGGTAAAGGAAAGGCAAACATCCACACAAGGTTGCAGGCTAATTATTGATAATATTAATTGTAACCAATAGATCATGATATGACCAAATAATAATAATAATAATAATAGTCAAAACGACCGTTGGAGGAGGCCACGTAATCATGAACACGACATCATTATTAAATTTCTCAATAAATTAATCGACTAATCAAATGTAATTGTATTTGGCAATTAATTATTTGTCATTTGGTGAAGCAAATGACTTGACTCGATGACGTGACCCCTTAAATTGGAGTTTAGTGCTCCCCAAAACATAGGCCATATTTGTGTTATTATTATAATGTATTTTGTTTAAATAATTAAAACCCACCAGCTTTTTTGTTTGTCTATTTTGTGGGTCCCGGTTTTACTTGTGGTTGGATTGTGTTCTTAAGCCCCGAACAATCGTTAATTAATAATTAATTAATTGAAAAAAGGTTTCGAAGCATCATTATACATGTTTTTTTTTTTTTCAATTATTGTCCAGTTCAATGGTGTGTCGAATTTGAACTCTAAAAAGAAAGAAAGAAAGAAATGTATTACAAATAATTGTATAATTTTTTTAGTACTTCAAAGTGTATTATACTTTTCCCTCAACAAAAAAGTGTATAATACAAATACTATTATAGATATGATTTTTTAAATTTACCTTATCAAAATTGTAGTTTATATATTTATTTGGAATTGAACAAACAACTTGAATTTCGTGAAATTAAATCATTAATTATTGAGCAAATTGATTTCAATAAAATATCTGCCCCTACCCGCTACTGTCAAGAAGCAATTTCAACATTTTTATTTTAAAAAATAAAAAATAAAGCAATTTCAACTACCACAAGTTTAAGTACAATAATTTTAACGTCTCAGCTAATCAAATGTATATAATATGGACGGTGAGCACAATAAAGAAGTTATCATCTTATTCAAATCTTTTCATATGACTACTTCTCACAATAAAAATATGCTTGTAGAATTCAATCCACTATGATATATATGTATATATATATATATATTCCATCTTTAATTTAGAATATTGAATAAAAGTTATTTTCAATAATGGATGTAACTAAATTGCGTAAACCACTTTTAAGTCATATGTATACTTTATTCTATAACATCTTTACATATTTATACACCACATTCTTCATTTCTTATAAGGTAACTTATGCATAAACCTTTGCCTTCGTTTGTTTTCAACAGTTAAAAAGATAATAGATAGTATGAGAGAAAACAAAAAAAATTGCTCTAGAATAAATAGCGTGAGTTGAGTTGAGTGTTGAAGTGGTTGTTCAATTATCATTATACCCTAGGAAATTAATAATCCAAAAATATATACAATGGAGAGATTACTTAATTGAAATATATGTCACAATGAATTATGCATTCCATAAAACTTCAGTTTGTTTAATTTTGAAAGGCTAGTCAACCCATATTTCATTTTTTTGTAAGAGTGATATTTTTTTGTCTTGGCTTGTAAGTAGTTTCACAATCACTTGACTAAGCCAAGTGGGAACCGCGTTGGCGAAATCAGATTTGGAATTGAGAAATAGTCAAAGCAAATTGTTGACTACAATATTAAACTTCCATGCTGACGTGGCGCAATAAGAGACAAATATTTTTTACCCCACATTAAAAATGTGGAAGAAAGGTAAAAGGTAAGATTAAAAAAACTGGGATGGAAGGAGTAGGGGTGCACAAATAACCCGACAACTCAAGAAACTCGAACCAATCCAACTCAATTTGACGGGTTGGGTTGGGTTAAATACATAAATGGGTTGGGTTGAGTTCAAAATCATGAAATTTTCATGGGTTGGGTTGGATCAAGGGTTGACCTAAAATTAACCCAACTCAACCCGACCAACTCTAATTTATTATTTAGTTTAAAAAATATTTTTTTTTACCTATAGCATAATTATTATGTTATTTAATTATTTATATTATACGTATATACATATTTATTTAATTTAATTATTATTATTAGACTTTTATTTTTTAATATTTTTAAACTTTAAACCTATTGATGAGATTTTGAAGTTAGGTAAACTTGAATTTTGCATTTACAATAAGAATTTACCTATGCTAATGTTCGTCCTAAGTTTCCAGGAATAAAAAAAGGGCGTTAGAGATTGTTTATTGAATACATTGCTTATCATAGTGAGCTTCTTTAATTTTAGGTTAGTTGTAAATTTATGACCCGATAACTCAACCCAAAAATAAAGAGTTGGGTTGTGTCTTTAATTGGATTGGAGAATTGATCAACACAAATTTTTTGGTTGGGTTGAAAATCACTCCAACCCAACCCAACTCATGTTCATCCCTATGAGACGAATTTACCAATCTGTCATTTGCAACAAATTTCTATTTTAATTACGCTGTTTGATTCTAATTTAACAGTTGTATAGGATAAAAATTTCAGTCAAATTCTATTTCAAATCGGTCCTCAAGGAATAATGTAGTGGTTAAATACTTGGTGCTCCCTTCAAAGTTTTAAGTTTGAGACTCATGATGTGACATTACTTCTTCGATGTCTCCAATGCATGATCTAGAGACGGGAGTGATTACCTTGTTTAAAATTTTAAAAATAAATTCTATTTCAAATCATCTCTTTACAATTAGAAAAAAAAAAAAAAAAAAAAAAACTCTTCATCCAATTTATGCCAACAAAAACTATAGTAAAGTCGAAATAAGTATAGTGTTTATATATTTGTCTTGTAAAATGAATAGTTATACATTTTTTTTAGTACAACAATAATATTTGGAGATTTAGAAATTCAAATCTATAATTATCGTTAAATTGAGTTCATTCTAATCTTTTCTAATTTAATCATTTTTAAACCAGTTTTTTTTTTTCACACTATCAAGCAAGGGGGACGAAATCAGCTTTAGAAGAAACATAGAACCACACTGCCAATACGTTTGATTTGTTCGATTCACACATACTTGAATTTTTGTTTAATAGAGAGTTTGAGGATTTCAAACACAAATCTCGTAGTTATGTTAATTAAATCATGCCCACTTTGACATTAAAACATAGTTGATTTATATATAATTGAGCTAGTTAAAATACATAGTTTCTATACAATAAAAATTAAAATTTAAAAATCTCATCTTTGAATATGTTATTAACTATTAAAGGTAAAAAAAAAATAAAAGCTCAAAGAACTCATTAAACCAATTATATTAAAAGAAATTTCGAAAGAGAGTATTATGGTAAAGTTAAAGAGTCAGTTTGATTTAACTGAGCAGATGTCTCCGAGCAGACAAAGTGGGGAACAATAGAACAGACAGATTTACGTGTGATTAAGATAAATTGAGGGCTATATTTCAAAATAAATAATTTGTGGGCTCCCAACTAGCCATGTGGTCGGAGGAGGGACTGGCTTGGCGGGTTGAAATAAGCAATTAGAAATACGACCACGTGGCTAGTTGGGAGCCCACAAATTATTTATTTTGAAATATAGTCCTCAATTTATCTTAATTACACGTAAATCTGTCTGTTCTATTATTCCCCACTTTGTCTGTCTGGAGACATCTGCTTGGTTAAATCAAACTGGCTCATTAACTTTACCATAATACCCTCTTTCGAAATTTCTTTTAATATAATTGGTTTAATGAGTTCTTTCAGCTTTTTTTTTTTACCTTTAATAGTTAATAACATATTCAAAGATGAGATTTTTTAATTTTAATTTTTATCGTATAGAAACTATGTATTTTAACTAGCTCAATTATATACAAATCAACTATGTTTTAATGTCAAAGTGGGCATGATTTAATTAACATAACTACGAGATTTGTGTTTGAAATCCTCAAACTCTTTATTAAACAAAAATTCAAGTATGTGTGAATCGAACAAATCAAACGTACTGGCAGTGTGGTTCTATGTTTCTTCTAAAGCTGATTTCGTCCCCCTTGCTTGATATTGTGAAAAAAAAAACTGGTTTAAAAAATGATTAAATTAGAAAAGATTAGAATGAACTCGGTTTAACGATAATTATAAATCTGAATTTCTCAATCTCCAAATATTATTGTTGTACTAAAAAAAATGTATAAACATTCATTTTAGAAGACAAATATGTAAACATTATACTTATTTCGACTTCAATATAGTTTTTGTGGGCATAAATTGATGATCAAGAGTTTTTTTTTTTTTTTTTTTTTTTTTCTAACTCTAAAGAGACGATTTGAAATAGAATTTCTTTTTCTTTTTTAATTTTTAAATAAGGTAATCACGCTCGTCTCTAAATCATACATTGGAGACATTGAAGAAGTAATGTCACATGAGTCTCAAAAATAAAACTTTGAAGCAAGCATAATTTCAAAGTCCAAGTATTTAACCACTACGTTATTCCTTGAAGACCAATTTGAAATAGAATTTGCTGAGATTTTTGTCCCATACAACTGTTAAATTAGAATCAAACAGCGTAATTAACATAGAAATTTGTTTCAAAGGGCAGATTGGTCAATTCGTCTCATTTATTGCAGATCTGCTAACCGACAAACCAGATGGTCGGCAAGCAAACTGTAGGCCTGTGAGCAAAGGAGACACATTGGAGAAAATTTTCGTCCTATTATTTTTATTTTATATTTATTTTTTATAAAAAAAATTGTACATTTTGTAAGGCTCGACTTTTTAAATAAGTAAAAAAGGCCGTTTCATTAAAAATAAATAAATAAATAAAATCCCGCTCTGACGGATATTTGTTCATTTATTTTTGGCATCGACCGCTTCACTTTTTTTTTGTTTATAATATATAATATATATTATAGGTATATTCCATCTTTATTTATTTATAATAAATCTAAATTCTATCGAACAAAATTTGAATTCAATTTTTAGTTAATAAACGTGACAGTAGAAATTCAAATACTTAACGTACTATTAATAAATTGAACAACCTATTAAGTTGGCCGTTCCTATTTTAGCAATTTTATCAGAAAGCTATTTTAATTTCTTAACTTTATATACCAAAAAAAAATTTTATATTACCAAACTATTTTCATTCATAAACTACAAAAAATAAGCATTTTAGGTAAAATCATTAGTTTAAAAAAATTGTAGGAGTCCAAAAACTAAAATTCAACAACAAAAAAGCATGGCTTCACAACCAAAGTACTTACATATTTATTTTAAAAAAAATCATAATCATAATCTCCACTCAAACGTTTATAAATAATAATAATAATAATAATAATAATAATAATAATAATAAACAATTTGTGATGTGAAGTGGAAAAAAATTAACACCAAACCATAAAATTATTCACGCCACCAATCTATTCAGTATAATAAACAATTTGTCAATACCATCATCATTCAATAAATGAGATATTATAACATTTAAAAATTTTTTTTTTTTAAATCTCGATAGTATAACAATTTAAACTCTATATTTTAAGAGTTTATAAGCATGTTAAGTAAGTAATAAATTAATTTATTTAGTTGGTTAAGTCCATAGTACAACTAATAACTCTCAAGAATTGAAAGTTAAAGTAGCTTAAAAAAATATATTTTTATAAGAATTTGCAATAATCAATAAGTATTATAATGAATTTCGGCCCCTCATACTAAAAACTGTGCTTAAACAAAACATCCTATAGTTTTATGATTAGGATGCTTTTTAGAGGTTTACTGTAGCAAAATATGCTTGAATGAGTGTAAATTGATATGCGTTAAAAAGAATTGATACTTTCTAGTTTGTCTACAAAAAACTTGAGGAGCGAAGTGAAATTCACAAGGAGAGCATCACACAAGCGAAGGTCAGACTCAGCGAATATGAAGAATTTCTTACAATTTCGCTTATGCGAAGTTGGTTCCAGCGGATTAGGATGCTTGGAAAAATATCTAAGTCAAGGACGCGTGTCAAGGATCCGAGAAAAACCTTTCAATCTCAGTTGTCATTTCCCAACCGCTCTGGAAAAGTTTGTGAACGCGAATCATGGAGCAGAGCATGTCAGATGTGGTCTAGAGGAGACAAGGGATCGTGCAGACAGTGTCAGGATCGTGGAGCAGACCTTGTCGCTTGAGCAAGTAATATAAATAATAGCCCTTCGTCTTCGTTGAAGCCCATCCTCCATTTTTCTAGAGAGATCACCGTCAGACTTTCATTTTCGGCCAATAGTTTCCAGTTGTTAAGTAATTTTGCTTTAGCATAGTCGTAGTTAGCCGGAGTTGCAGAGCATAGCTGGAGCTAAGTTCAAAGTTGCTGTTTTAGAGATTCCGACAAGGCTTCTTTTTAACTTTGCTTCTCTTTTTCTTGTATTTGCTTTACTTTCGCTTTAGCATAGTTTTTGTGAGCAAACGTTGTTATTTTGATTATCGAATGAAGATGAACTTTGTTTATTGCTAAATACGAACAAAAAAAAAATGGAATGAACTTTGTTTATTGCTTTGCTTTGAATTTATTTATCATCATGAGTAGTTAAGTCCGTCATTGGAAGGAAGTAGGCGAGTATGAGTATTTCGCTTAAGCAAAGAGGTAGCAAAATGTCAAACTATCAATGCATCTAGCTAACCATTTATATGAGCTCTGTTTCGCGTTCGAGAGAATAGAAATAGAGTGAACTTGTATGTGATAACATTAGGTTTTCTAAGTTTACTTGCAAATCAAATAACACTTAAAGATAAGGCTTGCTTAGTGCCGATTGGTTGTTTTTATTTTCGCTGAAGTTTGAAAGAACCTAGCTAGAACTCGAGAGAGCCAATCTAGAGCTCGAGAGAGTCAAGAGTTAAGCCGTCAATAGTTCGCTTCTTAGCCTAACGCCACTTCCGTCTAGCATAATACTCCAAAAAGTCCTAGCATCCTTCTGATGTCTTTAACCTGATTAAAGTTAGTTCATCATTCTTAGCATTTTACTTACTTTGTCATTTGTGTCTTGCATTTATTTCTCTTTAGCAAAGTTATTTCGCTTTAGCAGACTTAGTTTAGTTCAATCACAACAATTTTCTCCCATTACCATGACTCTCTAAACTTCATTTAAGCATGATGTTAATCACTAATTCTTGTGGAGATGACTTTTACTTACATTAAAACTTGCTACAACACTGACCGCGTGCATTTGCGCGTCTTTAGGGGAACTACACACACATTTCGCTTGAATTGAGCCAAGATTTTGGTTAGGCGAAATCATACTCTGTCCATGTCATCATCCTCATTTAATTATTAATTTATATTGTTGTATGTCGGTTTTGTCCCAACAACAACATATTGAGAAAATTATTGAGTTTATTCTATAACAAAATATCGTAGTGTTAAGTGGTTGGTCAATAATATATGTAAGCTCTGTAAAAAAAAAACATGCAAGGGTATGGACACTTGCAAGTACGAAAAAAAAAATCTAGCTATGTAAAAGATTGAGAATTTGTTGTAGTCATCAAATTTTATCATCCTTATTTTAATTTTGGTAACTTTTTAAAAATAATTCATAGCAATTTTTTCAACTTTTATTGTTTTTCACAAGTTTCACTTCATTGTTTTCGATTAATTTCGTTTAATTGAAGACATCATTTTAAAAGTTTAAATATCACAAAGAGGGAAATGTCTACTCTCATTTTTCGCTAATTTAAAATAAGTTTTTATCATATTTGATTTTTTTTTTCTAAAATTTTAACATTCATAGAATTTCCTTCATTTTTTCATTATTCATGAAAAATACATAGATTGTACTAAATCTGATTAAATATCATAAATACTATATTTTACAAAATTTGAAATATAATGCCTAAATTGTTACCTACTAAAATTGATGGATTAAATTATTACCAAATTAAAAATACAAGAACTAAATCACCATAAATAGAACTTTTAAAACAAAATTATTACCGCCTTGAAATTGAAAAATAAAATTTAAACCACTGTCAATTGGTTGAACTAATAATAATAATAATAAAAAAGTGTATATTATATGAAAATATTTTATTCTAATATTTTAATTGTTGTTTTTTTCAACTGTGTTTTGCCATTGGGAAGTAAAAAGAATAAATTCTCTTTTCCACTCTCTCTCTCTCTCTGTTCCGAGAAATCTGCTTACGTATTTTTTTTTTATAATTATTTTATTATTATTTTAAAAGTATTTGCTCTTGTGGGGAGAAGAACATGATCAATGAAACGAAAATGCGCAGCCTCTGATTCTGTTTGTTTCCTGGAAAATTTGTGATCAATACTATTTTATGAAGCCTGCTTGATTGGTTCTGTTAATTCTGGTATGTTTTTTCTTTTTCAAATCTAGTTTTCTTCACACTTTCACCCCCTGATTTTTCCATTTCATTGCTTTAATCTCTCCTTCGATTCTCGATTTTGTTCCTCCTCGATTATCGAATTCGCGCCGTTCATTTTGGCGAAGATTTGAGCCTCGCCGTGTTTTGGTAGCTGCGTATTGGTTCGCGTAGTCAAGGTTTGGATTTGATTTGATTTTCTATTTGTTCGTTGTTTTGAATGCTTTTATGCGATTGTTCTTGTTGTTGTTTCGGCCAAGATCTCGGCCAAGGAAGTCGTTTTCGGAATTCTTGTATGTACATATTCTTTGTTTTGATTTTGAAGATTTAACTGTTCGGCTATACGTATCGATCTCTGTAGATACCGTCTTTGAACCTTCAATTCGAGTTGATTAAAGATGTGTCTAGATCAGAATTTCTATTCTCTGTTATTGCGGTCTCGAGTTGATTGTTGATTTATGTTTTACTCTCAGATGTTGTCTCCTTTGGAGTTTGATAAAATGTCTAAATCAGTCGGCGTTTCCCTAATTAGTCGTCGTTAGGTGGATAATTGAGTTTCTATTTATCCTGTTCTTTGAATTATTTCCGTTCTATCTTCAGATTACTGTTCTTTGAATCTCGCGCTAAAAAATTGAGGTGAAGGATCATTTTTATGCGTCACCAATCCTTCTAAGCACTGTTTTGTGGCGTCGCAATTTCAGTTATTAATAAGGTTTAGGTTATAGGCTCTCTAATTTGCTTGGGAATATAAAATTAAAGTAGGATTATGTTAGCTAAAGCAGTAATGGTTTGCTTTTATTATATATTTTTTTTCCCTCTTTTGCTGTGTCTATAATTGTTTTTATAATTATTTTTCAATACAGATGGCATAAAGTTTTAGTACAGATTTTAACGGTGAGCTTGAACAATGGATATTTCTGAGGTTGAAGAAAATCTATTTGCAGCAAGTGATGCCAAGGTATGAATGGACTGAACTTTAAGATCGTAAGTTGATATGTCGTGGTTTTTCTTCCTTTTCTTAAGCTACTCTTGAACACTTGAACCTTTCTACGTTCCAGCTGATATGATTTTATCTTCTGTTCTGTTTCACGAACCATTTATTTCGTTTTGTTAATCTTTGGTGTGTGGGGTTTCATAATACTTTTTATGGAATCACAAATATTAACTGTAATTTTTACTGTGGCTCGGCTGGTTTGATTTGGTTTTGGGTGAATACATATTTACATGTATCATTTATCATGTGTTGGGATCATGATGATCTAATTTCTTTTTCCTTCAAAAATTGTGGTTGGACAACTGAGGGATAAGGCAGTATATTGTAGAATGATTTTTAAAGTTTTTCAATAGAAATTGCCTACAGCAGATCTTTGTATTGGCTTGTTCTTATTAGCAGTTCGTACTTCAATTGATAATGATAATATAGCTTGGGGTAAGTAATCTAATTTTTTCTTTTATTGTAGCTACATGGAGGAATGTGCAAGACTCTTTCTGCATTATATTGTAAAGTATTATTAATTTTCCCTTCATTGGAAGCTGCACGACCTCGGAGCAAATCTGGTATCCAGGCATTATGCTCGTTGCACGTGGCACTTGAAAAGGCCAAGAATACTCTCCAGCATTGTTCAGAGAGTAGCAAACTTTACTTGGTACAATGATTGTATCCCTTCAATTTTAATATTCTTTGTAGCTAAATGGATTCTTAAGGCCATTAGTGTCATTCAAAAGCACTATTTTTCAACCCTATGAGGGATAAGGTTGTTATGGAACTTTTTGGTTCTTAAGATATTTCTTGCATGCTGTAGGCTATAACTGGAGACTCCATCCTGTTGAAGTTTGAGAAAGTAAAAAATGCCCTGCAAGATAGTCTTAAACGTGTTGAAGATATTGTTCCACAGTCAATTGCCTCTCAGGTACTGGAGGCTATAACATCGAGTGTTTCTTAGTGAATCTTATTAGGAAATACTGCTTGAATATTGTCCTTTGTTGACACCCTTCTTTTAATTTATCTGTCAGCTTCAGGAGATTATGAAGGAAGTGGGGAGTACTCAATTTTTCCTAGATCCTTTGGAGAAGCAAGTTGGTGATGACATTATTTTGTTGCTCCAACAGGGACGAACATTTAGCAACACTGTTGAAAACAATGAGCTTGAGGCTTTTCACCAAGCTGCTATCAGACTTGGAATAAACTCCTCAAGAGCAGCTCTTACAGAGAGAAGAGCACTAAAGAAACTAATCGACCGGTCTCGCAGTGAAGAGGACAAGAGGAAGGAATCAATTGTAGCATATCTTTTGCATCTCATGAGGAAGTACTCCAAGTTATTTCGAAGTGAGGTATCAGATGACAATGATTCACAGGGTTCTGGACCTTGCTCACCCACAGTTCAAAGCTCTCTTGAGGACAGTGGACCTGGTGAAAATGGTCAAGCCTTTGAAAGGCAGCTAACAAAGCTTGGTTCGTTTACTTCGAAGCCAAAAAACCGTAAATTGGAGCAGATTCCGCTTCCACCTGATGAGTTGAGGTGTCCTATATCATTGCAGCTTATGTATGATCCTGTCATAATTGCTTCTGGGCAAACATATGAAAGAATCTGCATTGAGAAGTGGTTAAGTGATGGCCACAACACCTGCCCAAAAACTCAGCAGAAACTCTCACATCTTTCATTGACACCAAATTACTGTGTTAAGGGCCTGATTGCAAACTGGTGTGAACATCATAAGGTTCCTGTTCCTGATGGGCCTCCAGATAGTCTTGACCTCAATTACTGGAGGCTCGCATTATCTGAATCGGAGTCTCTAAATTCATCTCATATGGACACTATCGGTTCTTGCAAGTCAAAAGATGTTAGAGTTGTTCCCGTAGATGAAACCGGTACAACTGAGGAGATCAAAGAAAATGTAGTGGATTATAACTCTGCTGAAGGCCAAGAGTCTGGCACAAATATGCTTAATAGATACGAACAGTATTTGGAAGTACTGAATGAAGAAGGTGACTTGAGGAAAAAGTCATGGGTTGTCGAGCAATTAAGAATGTTGCTCAAGGACGACGAAGAGGCAAGGATTTTTATGGGAGCTAAAGGATTTGTCCAGGGACTTCTACGCTACTTAGAGATAGCTGTTCAAGAACAAAATGTTAAGGCTCAGGAAAGTGGAGCAATGGCTCTTTTCAACCTTGCTGTCAACAACAACAGGTTTGTAAACTTTCCAATTCTTTTGCCTCAATTCCAGAGCTTATAATATTTTTTTTTATTGCTATGTATCACACGTGTGTGGAGTAGTACTATGATTTTCACTTATGCTTCTTTTATTTGGTAATAATTACCCTGTGAATTACGCTCATGAAAAAACTAGGTCTTTAATCAACTAAAAGCTCGAGTTGATGAGTTAATGTAAATTTAATTATATCAACCAACACCCTCTCACTTGTAAATTTAGAAATTTGAGGATGAAACAACTCGACAAAAATTTGAACATAAGACTTCTATTCTTGTACACATCTATATGTTAAATTTAATCACCCATCAATAAAAAATCTTAAATGGATGAGTTATGATTAATTTATTTATATCAACCCCTAGTTGACCATAATGATTTGAATGGAAAGAAAATGAAGTGAGGCATTGAAATGCTTCGAAGTTTTGTTTATCTTTTACTGTTCAATGTATTACAGCTTGGTTACGTACCTTTTCTTTTACTTCCATTATGGATATTTAAGCTGAATCTTCTATGCATTAGACTTTGTTTATTCGTGCATCATAATGTGTGCTTTTTTAAAAATGCGTTCCTTTTGATCTAAAATTATATGGTGTATTACATATATGTGATGTCTGAAAGTAAATTTTTTCAGGAACAAGGAAATAATGCTAGCTGAAGGGGTGATTTCATTGTTGGAGGAAATGATAACGAACACAAATTCCCACGGATCAGCAACAGCCCTCTATCTCAATGTGTCCTGTCTCGAAGAAGCGAAATCTATAATCGGCTCGAGTTGTGCTGTCCCATACTTGACCAAACTCCTCCACGCTGATGCCGAAACACTATGCAAGCTTGATGCCCTTCACACACTTTACAATCTCTCAACTGCACCCTCCAATATTCCCAACCTGGTTTCTTCTGGAATCATCAGGGGAATTCAGTGCCTTCTTGCAGCCCCTCTTGGTCGAACATGGACCGAAAAGTGCATAGCCATCTTGATAAATTTGGCTACTAGTGTATCAGGTAGAGATCAAATGTGTTCTACTCCAGAACTCATCAGTGGGTTGGCAGCAATATTAGACAATGGGGAACCCATTGAGCAGGAACAAGCAGTGGCTTGTCTCTTGATTCTTTGCAATGGGAATGAGATGTGCAGTGAGATGGTCCTACAGGAAGGCATTATTCCCGGGCTGGTGTCGATGTCTGTGAACGGGACAGCTAGAGGTAAGGAGAAGGCTCAAAAGCTTCTGATGTTATTTAGGGAGCAACGACAACGGAAGCCACCGACACCGACGCCTAAAGCGACAGAACAATCAGAGAGTAACGAAGCATTCATGGCTGTGGCAGAACCCAAAAAGCCATTGTGCAAGTCAATGTCAAGAAGAAAAACAGGAAAAGGTTTAAGATTTTTATGGAAAAGCAAAAGCTATACAGTGGTGTAAAAAAATTATTGTTTTGATTTTAGGATTTCATTTAATCTGAAAGATGAGATGTACAGGCCACCTGTAATTAATTTCATGGAGTTTTGGGTTCTGTTTACGTTAGTAATTTGTGATAGAATGTGTATGTTTGTACTCTTAAGATCAGAAAAAGAATCATTCCAAAATGTTAAAGTTTGATTTTAAAAGTTTCTGAAAAAATTATAATATGTTTTAAAAATACTTCTAAACTTTTAATATGTTTAAAAAATACATTTAGTCTTAAAAAAACATAAAATAATGATAAAAATGTGAAAATTTTGTTTCAATAATACTATAAGTATTTTTAGTTGTGCTAGTAAAAAATAATTCTACTTTGATATTTATAACTTATGGACTATTTTTATGTAAATATTAATTGTTTAAATTTGAATTGTGTTGATAAGTACTAAAAAAAAAATTGAGTAGAGAAATGAGAGATTCTCCTAGCATTATAAAATTAATGAGATACTTTTTCATTGTCAATTGACTTTAAGATAAAATTTCAAGCTATTCTAATATTGTATCGAAAACTCATTAAATTCAGATAAGTACATTCTAACATTTATAAAATAGGTAATTTACTCTACTCATTCTCACTTGATTTCGTTTTCTAAGGGTAACAAAATTATGTTAACAAATTTAAGCTTAAAAATTGATTAAAACAATGTTTGATTATCTTTAAACTTTGAATATTGAACAAATCTCTACTCCAAAATATTTATTTATGTTCTAAAATTCATCCCAACAATAATTTGTTTTAAATTTTGAATGATGATTATGTTTATGACTTATTTTGGTCACATTTTCATTATTCAAATGTTAATAATATGTTTATTTTCATTAGTTAATTTTCATGCGAAAAAGATATAAATAAAGAATAACAATTTTTAAGAGAATAACTTTTAGTTAGTTTTTATGGAGAAAATGCATATGAATAGAGAAAAAAAAAATTAATAAGAACATTTTTTTTAAGTTTTTAAAAGATCAAGAATATTATTTAAGTAAAAGTATAATATTTTTAATGTAAAAGTTATTGACGAAGATATTTTTAATGTTTTTTTTAAATTGAGGGTATTTTTTAATTGTTTTTAAAGTTTAAGGGTATTTGTGAAATTTTTTCAAAGTTTAGGGTTATTTTTTAAACCCAATTTTATCTGGTTTCCCTGTCTTCCCTTTTTTGAGTAGGTAATTAAAATGTCTTTGCCGGGATGTGAAGCAAAACGTTCATATGGATGGAGAGCATTTTATTGAGCTAAAGTGCCCAAAATGTAGGCAAGGTAAATCTCCTACTTCTTTCTCTCCCATTTGTCAAAAAATAATAATGTTTTAGCCCATCTGTAGATTTTCTATATATATATATATATATATTAAAAGCTAAAAGGTACAGAAAGTTGCTGCAGCTATAATGCCTTTGCCTTGCTTAGCTGATATTCAATTATATTGGATTCTGAACAAAATGCCAAGATTATGGTTCAATTCAAACATGGAAAGACTGAGGAAAAAAAAGAAAAGAAAAGAAAAGTTGGATTTCCCACTTGGTATGCAAATGTGCAAAAGGGGATTTAAGTTGAGCAGATAAAAAGTCTTTCCCACCTTCATTTGTTGGATTGTTGCTCCTACTGTACATTATAATTGCTCTTCTCCCTATGCTTGCTAATGTTTTCCCATTTTTTTATACTTTTATTCCTTTTTCTGCACTGTCTTTTATTAATTATTATATAGTCATTTCAATGCTTTTGTTAGTGGGGAAAAAATTATATGAAATCTAAACAGGTCCCTTGTAAGATGCCTTTTTTCCTTTCTCCTATCTGATATTAGTTTCTAAATATATTTGTTTGATGAATCATTTTAAGGGAACAGTTAGGTGCTTGTATTAATTGGTTCCTCTTCCTCTGTAAACTTTGGGCCAACCCAGAGAGTTTTGAAGAAGTTTTTAAGGCTCTTTCCTTAAAAAACTGTTACAAACTTGCTGTTAATTTTCTCCTCTTTGATCTCCTTCCAGAGCTTCATCCTCATGGAAAGTGGCTTCTCTTCTCGAAGCGATATGTTTCCTGTCGGTCTTCGTGTTCTTGTTATTGATGATGATCCAACATGGCTGAAAATCATGGAAATGATGCTGAAAAAGTGCTCGTACGAAGGTTAATTTACAAAAAAGAACTCTCTTCTTGTTAAGTTGTTGCTTGATTTTAGGCTGTTAGCGCTACTGCAAGTTTTGAGGCTCTGAATTGCTTCTTTTTTCAATATAGAACTGAAAAATCATGCAGCCCATTTGAAAAAAAAATCAAAGCCTTTCATTCATTTCAAAAGTTGCTCCGATAGATTATCCAAAAAGTTCATCAGCAACTGCAACATATCTCCTATGGTTCTGTGGTTTCTTTAGAAAAAAAAAAAGGCTTGATTTCTTATGGTAACTTTGGAGGAGTGGATGAAAAGATTGCTTAATTTGAAATATACCCAACATGCCCTCTGTCTCAATGGACTTATTTTGTGCACTCCCTGGCTTTATATTTTGCAATTAAACACTTCTTTCTCAACTCAAACCAAGATTTCTTTCTTTTTAAACATGTTTTCTCTCTTCATCCACTTGAGTTTCAATCCTGGCTGAAGCACTTTAGTCAACTTTAAGATATGAGCAATACTTAGGTAAGGGTGGGTAAGTATTTTGGAAATACTTACCCTCCTTAGAGCCACATATTTTTACTTTTTAAAAAAAATTAACTTTGATTGATGGAGAGAGAAATGTTAAAATGGAGAGAGAAATGCAAAAAAATAAAAATGTGTGGTTGTAAGGGTGGGTAAGTATTTCCAAAATACTTATCCACCCTTACCTAAGTATTGCTCGTAAGTTTTTCCAAAATATTTATCCACCCTTATCTAAGTATTGCTCTTAAGATATATTTTCAAGCTAAAGCTAGGAAATGAAACTGAAAATGTATGGTTTTCCCTGTTTAAGATTAGTTTAGATCTTCCCATTTCAAAATTTAGCTTAGTTCTATTGAAAATCAGATGAAGTTTTTCAAAACAGGCTGAAACACTTCAGTTCCTATGTTGCAGTGACTACCTGTTGTTTAGCAAGGGAGGCTCTGAGCCTGCTTAGGGAGAGGAAGGATAGATACGACATTGTAATCAGCGACGTAAACATGCCCGATATGGATGGTTTTGAACTCCTTGAGCATGTAGGATTGGAAATGGACCTGCCAGTTATCCGTCAGTGTTATTCAAGATTATTTTTAGCAGAGTCCTCATTTCTAACAGCTAACTAAGGCCTAACTCATGTATATGTTCATCTCCCTCTGTGCAGTGATGTCGGTGGACGGAGAAACAAGCAGAGTGATGAAAGGGGTTCAACACGGGGCTTGTGATTATCTTCTAAAGCCGATACGAATGAAAAAACTTAGGAATATATGGCAGCACGTTCGAAAGAAGATATACGAAGGAAGAGATATGGAAGGCCATGATGTTATTGAAGGACTTCAAAAAATCCTTATAAATGGAAGGCCATGATTGATGATAGCCAGTTCTCCTTATTAGAGCAAAGGAAAAGATGTATCACTACTCACACTTGTTTCATCAGTTGATCTGCACCAGAGTTGTTTGCTATGAAATATCTTGTACCTGATGATAGTCACAACACAAATTCTTTTAAATCCTTTTTTTTTTTTTAAACATTTTAAATCCAATCTTAGACAATATAAATGGTTTATAAGTCATAGAATCTATATGAACGAATTGGTCTTTAAAAATGCTCGTTAATTGCATTAGTTTATAATTGATTTTTTTTTTACGAATTGAATAATTAAATAAACAGTAAGGAAATTACCAACAAGCCCACCCTTCTAGCGCAGTTCATAGAGTGCAGGACCCTTATCATAAGACTAAACTTACACTTTTTTTTTTTAATTCAGTTAACTTACAAACTTGAAAATGAAGAATATTTTACTTATTTTTTTGAACGTAGATAAATTAAGAACAAAAATCGAATCTTATTGTAATCGATTTTTTTAAAAAAGAAAAAGAAAAATCAAATATTCTC
>JBBMKA010000015.1:12720377-12730904 GCA_037833695.1 Sechiopsis laciniata
TTTACGGTTATAAATATTGAGTTAAAGGTTTAAGTGAAGACCTAGGTTAAGACCTTGGTTCGGGTCGGGTCTTTACAATACTATATTATGTATTATTAATCCAATGACTATAGTTGGTATTTAAAAAAAAAATGATTATATTTGTAATTATTTTTTAAATTTGACAAAATTTCCCAATTTTAAAAAATAAAACAAAATTTTGGAAGTTTTTTTTAGTACAAGTTGGAGACCATAAAAAGGGGCAGAATCTAACCGATAACCATGATATTGAACTAAATTTTGACCAAACAAATAAACTATCAAACTACTATTTCTTTCGAGTTATATAATAAAATTATTTCAACATTTATTTTGATTGAAATCAACATTAGCTAAAATGTCACACGATGTCTTTTTTATTTTTACTATATATATATATATTTTATAAAATTTTAATATTAACTTCGTTTTTGTAGTTTTTATTATTGATAAAAAAATCCCCTAGCTGTCAACAAAAGCAATAACTCATGTTATAATATATACCTAATGACTATGAGGTCATGGGTTGAAGTCCCCACCCCAATGTTGTAAAATCCCCTAGCCCAAAAAAAAAAATGAAATACATCAGAGTAGACTCATCTAGAAATGTCCATTTTCTCCAGGGACCCGATCACCTCCCCGTTTACTTTTTAATTTTTTTTTTGTTTCCTATATTTTACCCATTTAATTTTAAAATAAAAATATATTTGTTGATGAAATTATCCATGCATATAAATATTTTTCTTTAATAATTAATATTATAGTCGAAATTTATAAATATTTTCTAAAAAAAAGTTAATTATTTAAAAGAAATGTCCAAAAAAAAAAAATGTAAAAAATTGAAAAAATCTCCGCAGGAAACTTGATCTCTGTCCGAAAATCCCCACCCCGATTCTCGAAAAAGAAAAAGAAGTTTTTTTCGAAAACATGGATTAAATTTAGTGAATGGAACGGAAAAGTTATTCTTCGGTCCCATCCGACCCTGTGAACATATCTAGACTCATCAATGTGTTAACCAAAATAAAACTTAATTCCCTAACCCCGCCCCACTCCACCGTGGATATCTCTAGACTCATTGAATGTGTTAACCAAAATAAAACTTAAAAAATGGATTCAGCTCAATACTGTACTTCAAAGAATAGCGGTAGCAGAAACTTCGATCTGTAAATTGGTGCGACCCGCGTGCGATTTTACAAGTTCATACAAAGCTGAGGAGAGTAGACTCATCAATGGCGCAACTCCCAATTCTCCAATTCGAGGAGAAAATCATCGAAACAGTGGAGCAGAACCAAGTAGTAGTCTTAATCGGAGAGACTGGCTCAGGGAAGAGCACTCAACTCTCTCAAATTCTACACCGGAGAGGATACACAAAGTCCGGTGCAATAGGCGTCACTCAGCCTCGCCGAGTTGCCGCCGTCTCTGTTGCTAGGTATGGTCCTAATCTGTTTACTTTCTAGCTAACCGCGTCGAACTTTGTCATGGAACTCGGATTTGGATTGATTGTTGCTGCGAAGGATGTAAATGGTTTGATTTGTGAAAAGCTATCGGTAGAAGTAACTGAGGATGTCATGTGTCAGTAAATCTTTAATAGTAGGGTTTAAATTGTTATGTTGCTGATTGTCTACACTGGCAGACGAGTTGCAGAGGAGCTTGGCGTTCATCTTGGCGAGGAAGTAGGATATGCCATTCGTTTTGAGGACAGAACTTCAGATGGAACTCGAATCAAGTAACTGAGGCCCTGATAACCATTTAGTTTTTTGTTTTTGAGTTTTGAAATTTAAGCCTACAATATTACTGAAACATATGATTTTTATTACTTCGATCATTTTACTCATGCTTTTAAAAACCAAACCAAAATTTGAAAGTAAAAGCTAATTGTTTTCATATACTTTGTTTTGGGAACTTTTTCTGGTTGCATTTTGGTGGTCTCTATGGAAAGCTAGGAATGCTAGACTTTTTACAGAAGGAGAACAGGAAAGAGGACATCTTTTTGAATCCATTAGAGTGTGTTTCGCCCACCAAGAATAAGGAGGAGAATGAGAATGAGGATAACTTCTCGTGTTTGGGCTACCGGAAATCATTCCTCCATAATCACGTTTTCCAAAAATCACATTTTTTCATTCTCCTCTTAACTACTTTTATTCTGTACCCAACAACTTTTTATACACCACATCACAATTTTTCACTCTCATCATACTCATTATTTTATTTTTGCCATAATCATTCCCTTCACCCCAAACACAAATAATCATTTCCCCATGATCATTCCTTTTCCTATTTTTCCTCTAATTCTCATTCCCCCCATAATTATTACCATTCCCCTTCCCCTTTACTGTTCTTTCTCTCTCATGAGCTTACACTATCCACTCATTTAAGGATTATAGCCTTAACACACTTTTGTTTAATTGGAAAAGTTTTTTGTAATATGATTTGGATTCTTTTCTAACTTTTCATTCATCAATGAAAGTTTTATCTTTTTCTATAAAAAAAAAAAAAAAACTTGTTTTGGTTTTTAGATTCTGGTTAGGATTCACATATTTTCTTAAAGAAGATGAAATCATATGTAGAGAATTTAAGTAAATACAAGCTTACATTTAAAAAATAAAAAAACGAAAGACCAAATGGTTATCAAAACAGGGCTTGTAATATACTTTTGTGCATTTGAAGTCAGTGTAGTATTCTGTTGTTTGGTTCCAAGCTTTCTTGCAACTTACTGTAGGATTGTAAACTGCTCAGATACCTCACTGATGGAGTCCTCCTTCGCGAAAGTCTTTCTGATCCTGAGCTTGGTCAATATTCAGTTATCATATTGGACGAGGCTCATGAGAGAAGCTTAAATACGTGAGTTGCATCTTGTGAATTTCAGGACGTAGTCCCATCTTTTGCCTAATTCTTTGGCATTTCGTTCTTTTGGGTCCAATAATGCTGTTTGTATGTTCTCTTGCTGTTGGAAATTGCTCATTTTTCATGATTTTTCCAGAGACACATTGATGGGGCTGATGAAACGTTTAATTAGAATGCGTAAATCCAATTTGAAGGTTCTTATCACTTCAGCAACTCTTGATGGGGAAAAAGTATCCAAGTTCTTTTTCGATTGCCCCGTGCTAACAGTTCCTGGAAAGTTGTATCCCGTTGAGATATTGTATAGCAATGAACGTCCAAAAAGCTATCTTGAATCATGTCTAAAAACTGCTATTGGTATGATTAGAATTTTCATTAGTTTTTTTTTTTTTTTAGATGAGAAACGATTTCATTGATTCATGAAATTACAATATAATAGTTATAGATTATCAAAGATCAAATAAGCGATCTCCAATAATTAAGTAGAGTTTCATAACTATAAGAACAAAATAACGGATTAAGTTTACACCAAGATATAACGTGATAAGTGATATTCTCCAAAAAAGTATCAAAGGATGAGCATTTGTCGTTAAAGATCCTCCTATTTCTCTCCAACCATAAACCCCAACAAAAAGCTCTGATAAAATGCTCCCATAAGATTTTCTTCTCCTTCTTAAACGGATGACCAAGCAGTGTCGATGATAATAAAGAGGAGGGATCCAGCTGAAGGGTGATTGGCCAATTAAAAGCATTTTTGATAAAATTCCAGAATCTTGTTTCAAAAGTGCTTACTGAAAAGATGGATTCATACCCATTTCGACAAATGGAGCACCTATGGAGAGATAAGGCTCTATTAATAAGTCTCCTCTAAAGTTTGTCATGTGTCAATAGAGCTCCATGAGATAGTTCCCACATAAAGAATTTAATTTTCTTTGGGTATTTTCCTTTCCAGATAGTCTCATAGAGATTAAAAGGTTGCTCTTCCGAATTGTGGGACAAAATCTTCACCATAGAATGTACAGTAAAGCATCCAGAAGATTCCACTCTCCATTTAGCCAAATCATCACCATATGTAATTGCCACCAAGCTAAGCAACATAGATAAGGCACAGAATTCTTCAATTTCTTCCTCCTTCAAGTTCCGTCTAAGCCCCAAGTGCCAAGACAATTGATTTTGATTCTATAATGAGCTAATCACTCTCCCTTTATTTTTGGATAAAGCGTGGATGAGAGGATATTTATTAGCCAATGATGCTTCATGAATCCAAACATCTTCCTAAAAGAGGGTTTCCTTACCATTCTTAACCTTGTAAGAAATATTGTCAAGGGTCACTTGCCTCATTGATAATATGGACCTCCATGGTCCTTTATACGTCTTGTTGGGCACCAATGCAGGCTTGTTGTTACAACTGAATTGGCCATATTTAGCATCAATAAGTCGTTTCCATAAGGCCAATTTTTCAGTGCTATATCTCCATATCGATTTTGATAGGAGAGCCTCGTTTTTAACTTTCATATTAATGATCTCGAGACCGCCTTGATCGATAGGGAGGGAGACTGTTTGCCACTTGATAAGATGCATTCCTTTGTTATCAGTGCTGCCATTCCACAAAAAATTTCTAATCAATCTTTCAAGTGTTGCTGTATAGCTTTGTTGGGCATTTTATATAGCGACATATAATAAGTTGGAAGATTAGCTAGAGTGGCCTTGATTAAAGTAAGCCTACCCCCCTTAGAAATATGACCATTCTTCCAAGATGATATTTTCTTCTCCACTTTCTCAATCATCGGCTCCCAAAAAGCGAGAGTTCTTGGCTTACCATGAAGAGGGAGGCCCAAGTAAATTGAAGTCCATTTACCCCGATTACACCCAAATTTAACCGCCAAGAGGTTCAATTCTGACTCGTCAAGATTAATGCCAAGGATTTCAGATTTTTGGACATTAACGTGTAAGCCCGATGGATTCTCATAATCATGGACAATCTCGAACATCCTTTCAATTTTAGTAGCATCATATATTGAGAATAATAGCATGTCATCCGCAAATTGAAGGTGGCTAATAGATAGTGGTTGAGAGCCTACCGAAAAGCCCCTAATGAGATTATCCTTTTTAGCTTGGGACATGATTCTACTAAATCCATCCATAATCAATATAAATAAGAAAGGGGAGAGCGGATCACCCCGACGGAGGCCTCTGGTAGCACGAATCTTGCCTCTAGGCCTACCATTAATGATGATAGAGAAGTTAATAGAAGCGATGCACCCTCTTATCCACTTTCCTCTATCTGGATCCAAAACCTTTAATTTTAAGAATGTCATCCAAAAACTCCCAATCAACCGTGTCAAAAGCCTTTTCAATGTCAAGCTTGATAACCACGCCCTTTTTCTTTTTACAGTGCCATTCATCAATCAATTCATTAGCAATAAGGATGGGATCAATGATCTGTCTTCCTTCCACAAATGCAGATTGGTACTCAAATATAGTAAGAGGAAAGACCTTCTTTAGTCTTTGTGAAAGAACTCGAGCAATAATTTTATACAAGCTGGTGGTGAGGCTAATAGGTCGATAATCATTAACACTTCTAGCATCAACTTTCTTCGGGATCAAACAAATGTAGGTCTCATTAAGACTAGCATTGACAATTCCATTCTTAAAAAGGTCGTGGAACACTCTCAATATATTTAGTTTAAGAATGTTCCATGATTTTTTGTAGAATTCCGCAGTAAATCCATCAGGACCAGGAGACTTATTAGTGCCAAGATTACAGATAGCCTCCCAAATCTCGATCTCAGTAAATGGTTCCTCTAAATTTAAGATTTGTGTGTTCGTGATCTGATTCCAATCAAGCTGCAGTGGGAAGGATCCTTTCTTCGTCTGTTTAGTGTAAAGCTTTTCATAAAAGGAGATAAATTCTTTCTCAATCTCAGAATCAGAGGTAAGGTTATCGCCATTGATAGATAATACTTCGATAATAGAGCTTTTCCTTCTTCTAGCAACAACAATACGGTGGAATACCCTTGAATTTTCATCTCCCTGTTCAAGCCAAATTTCTTGCAACTTTGCTTCCATATAGATTCTTCTTTCATGGCAATAGATAGGATCTCTAGTTTACTAGAGGTTCTTTGTTGTGCTTGGATTGGCTGAAGGAGACCCAACTCTTCGATGTCATCAAGAACTACCAATTCTAAAGCCAACTGATCTTTCTTATCCACAAGATTTCCAAAGGACTTCCTGTTCCATTCTTTGACCACCAATTTGAAGTTCTTAAGCTTCTGTATAAAACCGTGGCCAAGCCATCTTGACAGTGAATTGTTGGACCACCAATTAAGTATCAAGGGTTGGAAATCTTTATGATTTAACCACATATTCTGGAACCGAAATGGAGTGAGGCCCATTTTTGTTTACCAATGGATAGATGAATGGGATATTGATCAGACGTGTGCCTTTCTAATCTTCTACCATGAAGCTCCTTAAAGTGTTCAAAATAATCTTGTGATACCAGAAATCTATTCAGTTTAGATAGAGTTGGAGGAGATCTATAGTCCGACCAGGTGAAGTAGCCATTAGTGAGAGGAATATCGATCAGATCAAATTACTAATGAAAGAGTTAAAACTTCTCATGTCAGGTGTGGATGGACCATTACTAGTTCTTTCATGAGCCCATCTAACAACATTAAAATCTCCACAAAGAACCCAATATCTTCCACACATGTCAGCAAGTTTATTAAGTTCCTCCCAAAAAATTGGAGATGGATCAGTGGCCGATGGGCCATATACACCAGAGAGCCAAAAACGGTATCCATCTGCCATAGAAATAAGAATAGATAAGGAGTGTGTACCTTTTTTGATGTCTACAACCACGATAGATGGATCATTCCACATAATCAGCTGCCCCCAAATGCTCCATTAGAATCAATAGTAGTCCAAGCAACATCTCTTGCACTCCATAATGATTTAATGAAATCCCTATCAATATTAGAGGATTTAGTTTCTTGTAGCAACACCACAGTAGGCTTGTGTTTCAATAAAGTGCTTTTAATTATGGCCCTCTTTCCTTCGCAACCAAGGCCCCTAACATTCTAGGTGATGAAAATCATGTAGAAGAAAACGACTCTCCCCAGTTCTGTCTCCTTATGGGAGAATTCGTAATTCACATTAGAATTAGGTTGATGATTTCTCTGTAGGCATTATTCTTCTTTCTAGCCTCCTTCATCTGTTTAGTAAGCTTGGTCAGATTAGGAAGGATGCCTAATCCCATGGTTCACAGCCAAGGAATGGTCACCCCAAATAAGCTGAAGGATGTACATTTAGATCGACTTTGCTCCTGTATCTCAAATAGTACTCTTTGGAGTCATCCATGGTGAACGAGTGGCCAAACTCAGAGGGGTAAGCAATCTGCAATGGAGGTGGTTCAGAAAAATCAGGGCAGGATTGGGAATGGGATGAAGGATAAGGAGAGGATAAGGCTTCATTGTCGGTTATGGCCATGGTAGGTGGATTGGTGATTGACTTGGTTCCAGGGACGAAAAGGGATGGCTTTTGGTTAATAGTAATGGTTTTAATTGGTTTTTTAAGAAGGGAGGAAGGTTCTGGCATTGAAAGACTGATGTATGGTTTGCAGTGGTAAAATGTACCTGGATCAGAGGAAAAACCAGAGGGTAAAGAGGAAAGAGGTTTGGATAAAGGATGAAATTTATTGGTTGTCAACAGAGTAGGGTCCACCATTGTTCCTTTCACCTGATAAGCCGAAGGAGTGTGGCTCGATGCAAAAACCGTCAGAGCGTGAACAGTGGGTTCTTCGAACATTGCACCTCTGTCGATGATCATCAGAGCTTTCTGAGGCGAGATGTCGTCGCCGGTCGCCGGATAAAAACCAAATTCCGCAGAGAAGAACGAGTCGGGCATATTTGGGTAGAAAACTCTTTGGTTAATGATAGAAGGATCCTCTTGGATTCTTTTCTCCTCTTTTTTCCGATAAACCATCTTGGCTTTCCTCACCATTTCAATAGGGGTGGATTATTTTGCAGCAATTGTGTGTTTCTTGTATTGTAGAAAGTTCTTCCGAGGGGTAGGTTGATGGACAAATTTTCTTTTCCCCTTTGTGAGAGCATTTAAATAGGATGGCTTTTTTATGTCACTCCGCTCTTCATTAAAAGCCAGCTTCAATGCCTCTGTCTCTTTAATTAATGGGTTTTCGTCAATGGTAGTGGAGACAATAGAAGGAAGTGAATGCTCTGTATTATTGCAAACTGACCGATCTTTATTATTAGTTGGTGGAGAAGATCCTTCTAATAGTGTATGAAAAGCACGCCATCCCCACCTATCATCTTCAATGGGCATAACCAACTTATTTCGTCTGCCATTGTTGTCTTTCTTAGTAACCTCTGCGAAGTACCCTTTTATGTTATTCACCTTTTCAACCCATATGGTATAATCATCGGCCTGCATAGTAGTAAAATATTTATGGTTCAGATTAGTCAAAAGAAGAGTGTTGAAACACTTTTCGAGCCAGATACAGGGTGGTCCATTGTAAGGACAAGAAGAATGCTCTGTCTTTGGTTGTTTCTGTGATTCTGATTCTGCTTCCCCTATACCGTTGATCGATCTCCACTGAATAGTCTTTGCTCTCTATCGTAGAAATCCGAGGAAATTTCTGAATCGGCATGGTCAAAGGAGCTGAATTTCATCGGAGGAGATGGGGTTGGAAGTAGGGAAGGGGGTTAGAGAGAATCGGGAGGAGGAGAGAGAAAGCCTCATCATTGAGTGTAATTTTCATTAGTTATACCATGATTAAAATCTTATCTACCAAATGGGTCGGTTGTTTACAGTAGTACTTCATCAGTTTATTGGTTGATTACTTTTCATCCTATGTCGAGTCTTCTTTTCAATATAACTGGCTCCTTAAAATAAATTTATGGAAAGGCCGCAGGTTTAAAACTCCCATATATCAATCCTTTCTATCCACTTTTTGACTTTCGTAGTAACTGACGAGATTGCATTAACTATTTGCTAGATATACATACCAAAGAACCAGAAGGGGATGTTCTCATTTTCATGACTGGACAGGTACCTTTTTTGCTTTAGTTATTTCCATTTGAAACTCTAGCTGGCATTATTTTCAGCTCATTATATCTTCATTAAAACAATTTGATTTTGAAGGATGATATAGAGAAGTTAGTATCAAAGTTAGAGGAACGAGTTTCTAGTTTGGAAGAAGGATCTTGCATGGATGCTATAATTCTTCCCCTTCATGGTTCATTGCCACCAGAACTGCAGGCAAGTAACTATCTTATTTTCTTGGAAAATTGGTTGAGACAAGGCAACACTTTTTTTTTTCTTATGGGTCTACAAACATAAAATATTATCGGCCATTGTAAAGTTGTCCCCAAAATTTGCATTTTTGTTTTGAAAATAAGGCTTCACTCTAAACATGTTTGTGGTATTTTTTTTCAAAAAGTTATTGAAAAAAAAATTTGTGGAAGAATAGGCTCTTCAACGACTCATTTGAGATTCGAAAGTAAAATGTGATTTACACTGCTTTATTATGGAGTCATTGTCTCCCTCCGTTTTGTAACTATAGCTTAACCACTTTAATTAATAAGTGGCATAGCTTTTTGTAAAGTTTTGATAGAGTCTCTCAATTCTTTATTTAATAATGAACCCAACAATGAGTGTAAATAGAGTACATGAGATAACCTAATTATAAAAGGAAAATATAATATCTAATTATAAAAGGAAAAGATGTAAGGACCCGACCTAAAAATGGTCCTAAACCTGGTCCTTACTCAGCATGCATGTATAAAAGATAAATAAAATCATCTCAACTTAAAATTTGCATAAAACAACCATTTGAAATTCCATGGAACCTGTTTATGAACATTTGAAATATCCCCTGTTCAAAACATTAAAATCAACCCCGGCCAGGGTATAATTTGAAATAACAAATACAAAACATTCAAATAGCACCATCAGGTTCCATATGCAAATCCTATGGACCCCGTGTCTGTCTACATGCTGAATCAAAATAAACAAAACATAAACATAAACATAAACAGAGTGCTGGCAGCTCCCATGATCATACAGCTCCTCCTCTAGCTGTCCTGGTGCTGTCCCAAGTTACCTGGTGAAAAAATCATAGAAAATAAGGGTGAGTACAAAGGCACTCAGTAAGAATCCCCAACCGGGGTACAATACGAAATAACGCATCATCTAGCATCCAAGTATACAAGCAAACAGTTACCAATACAGAACCCTGGAACGAGATGTCCATACAACTCCTGGGTCATCGGAAGTCTCTAACTCCCTGCCTCGTGGTCAGCTCAACAACTGACCCTGAACAGATATCCTAGAGGGTCTCTTACCCTCGGCCAAATGACCAACTCAAAAGCTGATCCCAAACAGATATCCTCGAAAGTCTCTTACCTTCGACCTATGCGACCGCTCAATAGCTGGTCCTGACCAGCTCTCCAAACTGGTCCTGGGACATCCGGGAGAGTACCCGGTGTCTGGCTCTAGACTCTCAAAGGAAGTGGTGTACTCACAAACATTAGCCCGAGGGAGCTCTCCGCCCGGCGCCTAATGCGTGTGGGCGCACACCGCATGCTGCTGCAAACTGCGTAAATGTGGGGGCGTAGGGACATACTATGCCAGTCCAGGTACGCATGCCTA
>JBBMKA010000015.1:12731004-12775649 GCA_037833695.1 Sechiopsis laciniata
GCAACACAACTACTTTGGCTAGCTCCAACTTTCTAGATACAGGGGCAAGAGACCAAACACGCTGCAGAATGTGTCGTTCTCTTACTCAAAGAGGCAGACGAGGAACCGCGAGTCAAGGAGGACGAAGGGCTCGCTGTGGCGAAGGGTTCGCTGGGGCAAAACTTCGAAGATGAACGCAGCACAGTGGATCGACTCGGACAAGAGGGCGGGCGAGGTCTTGGCGTTGTGCGTTCGCGGGCTCAACTGAAAAATGAACAGGGCGACAGATCCGACATCAGACCACGGAAACAACGAAGAACGAGAAGGGTTTGGGCAAAACGTACCTGAGGCAATCGCGACCGAAAAGCTGCAAATCGCCCGGCTATTTGCAAGGGCGAAGGCGACAGCGAAGACGTGCGATCTGCGACGTGACTGGTGATCGCTGATGCGTGCGGCTGGATCTGTGCGGGTGAAGGCTACTCGGCAGTCGGCAAAGAAGCTAGCTGAAGTGGATCTTGGCAAGAAAAGGCAGCAATGAAAAAGGCCTTGGATCAGGATTTTGGGCAAACGGCGATGGATCTCGGCAGCTAAGGCTCTCGGCGAGAAGAGAGAAAGAGAGAAGGAAAATCGTGCGTTGGAGAAAAGTGAGGATGCGGTTAGGTATTGTATTTAAAGTGTCGACAAAAAGAGAAGGGCTCCACGGGATTGTGACACGTGTCCTCAGGCGGTTCCGGCTTCGAGTCCTGGCGAAGTCACCTTTTTCTTTCTTTTTCCCTTTATAACCAAAAGAGTCTCCAAACTCTTCAAACAGCAACACTAGCTCCGAAAACCTGAAACCGAAGGTAAACCCGAACTCAGAAAAAACAGAAAGGTCTCGAAACCCTGGATAATTACGAGACTACCCCTAAAGGAAAATTTTCCAAAATGTCCCTAGAGGCTCAAACTGCTCTAACGGCCCAACCGAACAACCAAATCAACAAACGAACATACCTGGGGAACCGAAATGGAAAATTGGGCCGTTACAAAAGATGACTTAATCATAAAAGGAAAAGATTCTACCTAGCTATAAAACGAAAAGAGAAAATAATATTTAATCTAATTCTAAAAGGAATAAATAATTAAAAAATGTGAAAATACAATTATACTAAAAATAACATAAACCAACACTCCCCCTCAAGCTAGATTATATATGGAATACAAGTCAAGCTTGGAGTTAAATTTATCAGAGTTGGTCATTGTGATATTGATGCGCCAATTGAGATGATGATGTGAATTGGGATGATGAGTGCTGCCATGGCCAATTGGATGAGTACTGCCAGAGACAAATTGGATGAGTGCTGCTAGAGAAAAATTGGATGAGTGCCGGGACAATTTGAGAATGCTGGTCAGGGCCAATTTAAGAATGTTGGTCAGGGCCAATTTGAGAATGCTGGTCAGGGCCAATTTAGGAATGCTGGTCAAGGTCAATTGGGAAAGGAGATGCCAGGGCCAGCTGGGAAAGGAGAATAGAGAAAAAATTCATTTGAAGGATTTTGTAGAGAAAAAGTTTTGAAAAGAGGGTAGAAGATTGGTAGTGAGATTTTGGATTTTCTAGGGTTTTATAAAATGAGAACATAGAGGTTTGAAGGAAGAAATTCTTAAAGGATTTGAAGAGGAAATAAGAAGATTTTGGAGATTTTTTTTTTTTGTTGGGAAAAAAATGAAGAAGATTAGGAAGAAGAAGGAAGTTTAGGAGGGGAAGAGAAAAGGTTTTGAGAGGATGATTTTTTTTTTTTTTTTTAGGTTTTGAGATGAGGATAAAGAAATAGAGATTTGAGGAAAAGTTTTGTTTTTTTGTTTTTCTTTTTGTTTTTTCTAAAAGAGGAAGAAGATGATGAAGAAAAATGGAGAACTAGAGAAAAAGTCTACCCGGATCGAAAGGACAAATTTGAGGCTCTGATACCATGTTGAATGATGGAATTTAAATTCTTTCAATTCTTTATTTAATAATGAACCCAATAATGAATTTAAATAGAGTACAAGAGATGACCTAATTATAAAAGGAAAATATAATATCTAATCATAAAAGGAAAAGATGACCTAAAGGAAAATAGAAAATAATATTTAATCTAATCCTAAAAGGAATAAATAATTAAAAAATGTGAAAATACAATTGTACTAAAAATAACATAAACCAACAGTTTTTAATCTTTCAATTCATCGATGAAAAGTTTACATTTCTTATCAACGTTTTAAAAGGCTAAAGGCGGCCTCGAGGTTTTTTTTCTTGACGAGGCGAGGCATAAGCCTCGAGGCGGTATGAGGCGTGAGATGTCCATTTTTCTCGCGGGATCGGGTCCCCGCGAGGACCCACCCCTAACGGGGCGAGAAATCCTCAGTTAGGCGGGGAACGTGGCCGGGGATGGGGAGAAAAAATTCCCCGTGGAGAAAACGGGGCCGGGGACGGAGAATGTATTCCCCATCCCCGTTTCCCTGATCCCCGCCCCGTTTACATTTTTTTAAAATTTTTTTATTAAAAATTAATTTTATCTTATTTAATTACTTTACTTTTTTGATAAAATAAATATTTCTAGTGAAATTATATATTAAAATGAACATTTTTGTAACAATATAAGTAAAACTTATAAATATTTTATAAGAAAACTTAATTATTTAATATTATAATTCAAAAAATATTAAAAAAATAAAAAAGAAAAAAAATTGAACGGGAAAAATTCCCCGGCAGGGAATCCCCGCCCCGATCCCCGCAAAAAAAAACGGTGAATTTCGCGGGGCGAAATGATTTTGGTGGCCAGGACGGGGATGCCATTCCCTGGTCCCGCCCCGCGCCGTAGACATCTCTAGGCGTAAGCCTCAATTTTAATTAAAAATATTATAAAAAATCTAAATTTGTGTAAACATGTATGGTAAAACATAATACTTACGTAAAAATACATAAAACATAACACCAACACTTATAGATTGAGATTTTTTGGAATAAGAAACGATTTCATTTATGAATGAAACATAAGTGAATTCTCAAAGCACCTATAGTGAATACAACAAAGAATTCTAAAAGAAGATGCTAGAGGAAGATAAGCCAACAAATGATCAAAATGAAATTGATGATTCTGAAATGATTGCATCTTTCTCACAAAACAATCTATAAGAGAATCTATATTGTTATGGTTCAAGCCCTTATATTATAAGAATGAAAAATATTAATACTATTCTTCTAGTTATTCTACGAGATGTAGGGATTTTAAGCCTCAGTGCGTTATCATCTAGGCGTAAGCCTCTCCTGTGTGAGGCGTAAGCCTCTTATGATCCAACATGGATATAAGACTCGAGGCTAAAAGTTAGAGTCTCGCCTTGAGGCAATAGTCTTTTAAAACATGGTTTCTTATCATAAAAAAAGTTGATAATGAATTGTTTTCTCTTGGTTTGTTTTCATCTGTTTGTTTCAAATGTCATGCACTTGCAGTTAGTGATTTCAAGTGCATAGTAGAATATTTTACAAGCCACCTATTCAGCCTTCTTTAAAAAGTTCGTAAGTAAAAAAATTATAATTTGGAGAAAACCTCCCAAACATGCCCAGACTTCAGTGCTTTGTTTTGGCAGTTACTATGTAATTTTATTGTTCATAGAGTATTTCTTTTTCACCTGCCTCTTTTTAAATATCTATTACTATTGGTTGATATAGCATTTCGTTTTTTATCCTTAACCTTTCCTTAAGGAAAAAAGCAGGGGATTTAAAAGCCCATGTACCATCTTATGCAGACAACCCTTCTAGAAGAAAACACACATTTAGAGCTTTTCTTTTTTCGGGAAATTTGGTTAGAGTGGAAGAAGATATATATATATATATATATATATAAAATTTTGAAGGAGAGTAAAGATCTTTAAATGAGTTGTAAGTTGTTATTTTCTTTGTCTCTTTGTCTTGAAGCTCCTCACATTATTATTTTTTGTCTTGAAGCTCCTTACATTATTATTTTTGTAGAAATGGAGTTTCTGCTATTTATGCCATTTGGACCCTTGGCTTTTTTAGGGGTTTCCATCATTTATATTTCATTTCTTTGATGAGATATTTTGTGATTCTTATCTAAAAAATAGTGAAAAATAAGTTGAAATGATGTGCATGTACATGTTGGAGCCATGGAATTTTCATGGGACTTTATATCTGATGCATCATCTTTACCATACAGGTTCGAGTATTCAGTCGTCCACCTCCAAATTGTAGGAGATTTATTGCAGCAACAAATATTGCTGAAACTTCTTTGACTGTTGATGGTGTTGTGTAAGTAAACTAGTTAAATCTCTTCGGAAGTTATTTTTTGGTGCATATTAAACTGCATCACAATGATAAGCATAAGCATGTATTGATCATAGGTACGTTATTGATTCTGGTTATGTAAAGCAACGACAATACAATCCCTCAACTGGCATGTACTCCCTTGATGTTGTACAAATTAGCAAGTATGTAATCTACTCCACTTACTATTTTTTTTAGAAGTAACAAGGATTATATATTTTTTTGGATTAAAAACAATTTCATTGATTCATGAAATTACAAAATAGGATATAGATTACAAAAGATCACATGAGGGATCTCCAGTAATTAATTAAAGATTCATAGCTATAAGAGTGAAATAATGGATAAGTTTACACCAAGATGCAACATGAAGGATAATAGTGTCAAAGATGCAGCTGTATGATGATGCTTTGTCTTGGAAATCCTTTTGTTTCTTTCAATCCATGTAATCCAAAAAAAGCTTGGATAAAATGCTCCCACAAAATCTTCTTTTCATTTTTGAAAGGATGGCCGGTGAGAGTGATGATAATGAGAGACCGGGGATCTCTAAGTAGAACATGGACCATTCACAAGCTTTTCTAATGGAGTTCCAAAAGAGTGGCAAAGGTGAAGTTACAGAAAAGGTGCAGGAATGAGTTTGAGTCGACCTGGCATATAGCACACCAGTGTGGAGAAATGGCATTGTTGGGGAGCCTTCTCTATAGGTTGTCATGAGTAAATATGGCCCAATGGGTAAGCTCCCATAAGATTTTTTTTTTTTTTGGGGAAATTCCCTTTCTAGACAGCATCATAATGGCTGGGACTAGATTCTTTGTGGCTTTGAGTTAATTCCTTCAAGGCTTCACCATGGATTTTACAGAGAAGCTTTCCAATGGGCCTGGTCTTCAGATTAGATTATCATCACCTTCTGTGATAGTGATAGGGCTCAAACAGTGATGCCTCTTTTTTCCTTTTTCTGATTTCTTCATCCCTTAAATTCCTCCTAAGACCTAAATTCCACGTCGAAGATTCTTGGTCCCAGAGGGCTTTGACCACCATCTCTTTATGCTTTGATAGGTTGAAGAGGAGCAGGAACTGATTTGTAAGGGGAGCTTCTGTAATCCAGGAGTCTTTCCGAAACAGAGTATTGGCTCCATTCTTGATTTTATGCGAAATTCTATCATGGACCAACTATCTCAATGAGAGGCCAATTCTCAAGGGGTCCCTAGCAGTGTTTAGAGAACCCGAACTAGTTTGCTATTACAAGATGAGTGCCCATATCTGGTTGCAATCAGTGTTCTCATAGGGCATTCTTTTCAGTGCTATATCTTCAAATCCATTTGGATAGGACATAGGAGAGCCTCGTTCTTTGTCTTCATGTGTGGAAGAGAGACGGTATTCCAGTTAATGAGATGAAGCCCCTGCCTTCATTGTTTCCTCCCCATAGGAAGTTTCTAATCATTCTTTCAAGTCGAGAGATGTCTTTTGATGGCATCATGTAAATTGACATGAAGTATGTTGGGAGATTAGCAAGAGTAACTTTCATTAATGTAAGTCTCCCCCCTTCAGAAATGTAATTGTTTTTCCAAGATGCAGTCATCTTCTCTACTCTCTCCAACATAGGCTCCCAAAATGTGTCTTTCCCTTCCCATTAAGAGGAATGCCCAAATATGTAGCTAGCCAAGTCCAATGCTTGCCGCCGAATATCATGGCAAGGTTTTCCTCATCAATGTCCTCTATGTGGATGCCTAGGAACTCTGAGTTGTTTACATTGATCTTTAGAGCAGATGCCATCTCAAACTCATGAACAATCTTGAATAGCTCTTCAATAGCAACAATATCATATGTGGAGAAGAGTAATGTGTACCAAAGGTCAGCTGTAAAGGGTGGAATAACAAAGAGTATATTACTGAGGAAAAAGTGAAAAATTTAGAAAAGAGGAGATGAGAGATCCCCCACACTGCCAAAGCTGTCTACTCCACTTACTATTATTAAGCTCTCTTGTTGGAATGTTTTAAAAGTCAACTCTTGAAAGCTGTTATTGTTTTTTTTTTTTCTTTTTCTTTTTCCTTTCTATACACTTTGTTGACTGTGTTCGATGCTAGAAGCTGGATTCACACACATGATCATGTATTGATTTCTTCACCTTAGCATCTTTTCGTCTTGTGCATAGAGTGCAAGCAAATCAACGAGCAGGGCGAGCTGGAAGAACCCGTCCTGGGAAGTGCTATAGGATGTACTCTTCCATGGATTATCAAGAGGAATTCTTGGATGTGACAGTTCCTGAAATACAACGGTCTTCTCTTGCTGGAAGTGTTCTTTATTTGAAATCATTGGACCTTCCAGATATTGATATTCTCAAATTTGATTTTCTTGATCCACCTAGCTGTAAGTATCCACATTAAGCTCAATATTTTTTCTTTTGCGCAGTGGAATATGATATTTAAAATCTATCTGGATTGGCAGCTGAATCTTTAGAAGATGCATTGAAGCAGCTATATCTTATTGATGCTATTGATGAAAATGGATCTATTACAAGAATTGGGCAAACAATGGCTGGTACTAAGCTCTCATCTTTTATCTGATTCATACTCTTAATATCTACCACTAACTAATTACTTTATTTTATGCTTATGAACTTCATTAATGGTACATTCTTATTCTTGTTTATGACTGCGGCAAAATCACTACTCTGTAACGTAGGTCTGGTTGTTTTGCCAAAATGAATGTCATTGTGTTCGTATTTTTAATCTATATTTCACTGTTGGACATAAATTCCATACAAACTTCAATGTTTTGTTAGATTTTTGGTAAGCAAGTTCTCTGTGTTTGATAGCAGTTCTTTTAGTAAACGGGCGTAATAGGAGGATCTTCCAAGACAAGGATTTAACGTTTGTGTCTTTTAGGCAGAAAGCTGTGCATCTAGTTGTAAAAAAGAACCACTTTATTCTCTGCCTATAGCTTTACTACCCTCCTTATAAATTGGAGTGGTCTTTTGTAATTTCTCCTTTGTGGCTTTTCTTCCCCTAATTTCACCCATCAATGAAATTATTTCTTCTCCAAAAAGATAACAGATAGATGTTTACAGTCTACATGATTAATGAAAAAGTGAAAGTTACAATGATTTATTTCTTATTCTATTTGCATATCTAAATGTAGGACAAAAAATTAATCAGTTTTGGTGATCCTTTTTATGATCTCTCGTGCAGAGCTTCCATTAGAACCTTCACTCTCACGAACCTTGATAGAGGCAAATGAGTATGGTTGTATATCCCAGGCTTTGACTGTTGCTGCAATGTTATCAGCCGAGACAACATTGCTTCCTGGTCGTAGGTGATAGTGAATGAAAGTCTTGTTTTTAATAATTTTATAATTTTTAGTACAAAATTCATTTGATGTCCTTCTGTAGAATTATTACCACAGGCTATGTATTGGTTGATCAGAGTTGTTTGAAGTCCCTCACTTCCTATGGAGAAATTCATTTTTTTTTTTCATAGTTTATTTAGGAACAAAAATGCATTCTGCTGCTAGTCTTATCTTTTTTTTTGTCCCGTTGTTAAAAATCTTTTTTTTTGGGAGAAATAACCAAACTTTCATTGAGATAAAAAAAAAAAGAATACATGGGCATACAAAAAGAGCCCACAAAAAAGAGGGGTGGAGCTTACAAAAATGGCTTCCAATCCAAAATGATCTGACTTAAAAAATAATTACAAAACCACTTAGTCACCGAGACCCACAAAGATGTCTCCGGTGCCTGGCTTAGGGACGGGTGTGGTTACCCTTGTTTAAAAAAATCTCTCCTCTCGAAAGGCTATAATGTTTTTCTCACTCCAAAAACTCCACGAAATAACAAAATAGCACCATCCCTGCCAAAGGAACTTGCCATTCTCCCTAAACAGTTGATGGCCTAAACACTCTATAACCATATCCTGTTGTTAAAAATTTAGTGACTGTTTTTATACAAATTAGTTTATATTAACAAAACGATTATACAACCTCAGCATTTTTGTCACTGCCATTGCATTACAACTCAGAAAATAGCTATCATTGTCTGGAACTGCTTATACAAAATGCAGTAATCTGTTTTGATTATACTGTTTCCTACCATTAAAATCTGAACCGTTTCACTGTTTATGGAGGCTCCTCATAGTTTTCATTTCAAGCGTCGTTAATTGAGAACCTCAAGGTTATCAACTTTTGATATTCTTGAAGCGATTTCTTAAAACCATAATAGGTTCTGATCCCTTTTATTTTATTTTATTTTTAATTTTTTATAATCCATTTAGTGTATAGAATAGAGTCTATACCTTGACAATAGAATGCGTGAGTTTACATATTCACCCTTGTGCGATATTCTTATGATCATTGGTTAAATGACATTGATGAAGTGAGCATGTCTGGTTGTGGATTTTCTCAGTGATGATATACTCATATGCCTGCTTTTGTCTGTAGAAAGAATACTGATAAGAAGAGGAAGCACAGTTCCTTGGACCTTCCTGATGGTTCAGGCTGGGGTGACCACATCCAATTGCTACAGATATTTGAGCTCTGGGATCGAAAGAAGTATGATGTGAACTGGTGCAAAGACCACGATTTGCAGGCAAGTTTGAATATTACGTTTCTGAAACCATATGCTTGGCATTATTTGGAAGATATACCATAGTAATCAAACTATATGGCTTTGCTACAGGATTGGAATTTTTAAGGAATATCCTCACGTTTCTGTGGTTCTATAACGAGAAAGGAAAAAAGAAGAGAAGAAAATTGGAATTTTGTAGATGAACTTCATAGGCACTTCTTTGTAAAGTGACCAGAAAGAAATAGTATAAGTTTTAACGGAGTAGATTTTTATGTTAGGAGAATAGGATTTGTCCAAGAATTTCGTTAGGCATAAAAACCTTTTCCCTTAAAATGCTCAAGATCTAACGATTGAATTTTAAGGCCAAACTAGTAATCCCCAGTCAGCCATAAATAATGGTATTTAGTTCTTTCATGGGCCTTGTACAACTGCCCCACATCTCACTATGGAGTTGAAGGCATCGCTAGTGGCTAGATTGAAATCACAACAAGGTAGCTAGTGTCTCTAAACCAAAACATTTTGTGAAAATCCTGTTCACCATAGGACAAGTGAGCATCTTACAACGATAATATAATAAGAGCATATAAGTTTATTCTTACTATCCCAAAATGTTTTCTCCATACATGACAAATTCATAGAAAAAAGGAGGAAGAAGAACCGGTCAACTTATCAGGAGGACAAAGCGAGTGATGGAAATTGTACCAAGCACCCTTTTTTTTCCATGTACGATTACGACCTTAGGAAGGAGTCTATTTGTAGTGGACTTGGGAGGCTTCTTCTTAATGGTCCCGTGTGCTTCCATATCAAAACCTAAGTACCATGAGTGGGTTATAATTCACATGGGTTTTTTCTCTTCATCTTTTCTCAATACATGACAACGATTTTCTCATTCCTTATAAACTAAAAAAAATGAATGTAAATAAACAATTAATGGTGGGAAACTAACTGTCAGAGCTTACTATTGCAGGTACGAGGGATGTTGTTTGTCAAAGATGTACGAAAACAGCTGTGTCAAATAATGCAGAAAATTGCCAAAGGTTGGTATTATTTCCGGTTGCATGTTTAGAAACTTAATGAGAAAATGTTGGCTTCCGGTTCTTGATTAGGAAGCTTGGCAAGTAGTTCCAAGTTTGATTTTCCAATCAAACAGTGTAGGCTATACAAAAATCGGTGTATCAAGTTTTGTTTCCTAAAAAAAGAGAAATGTTATTTGATACCAAATTGACTCTTTACAGTTTCAAATTCAATTCCTTAACTGTATGGTGATTGGTGAAGCTCATACCAAAATTAGTTCAATGAATTTTTTATTTAATAATTGGAAAGCACTAGTTTTGTGTTCAGTAATAGAAGTGATGGATTTCCTGGTTAGCTACTTGAAGTATTAAATCTAATATATTATAGAGTAATCAAGAAATCCAAATTATTCAACCTAATGGGCTTTAAATGAGGGGTCATTGCAAAACTCTAAATAAAATGGCAAAAACTCTAAATGAGGGGTTATTGCATCAGTCAAGAAACTTATTGCCTTGGCTATTAAATATCTTAGAAAAGTTGGACTTTTTAATGTTTCAAATAGTTGGTTCAATCTAATGGGCATGTAAATTAGATGGTTGAATTCTAGGGTATCTACCACAATTTCCGATGCACGGGAACCAGCCAAACTGAGCCTTAGTGCAACGTATTGAAATTCTCCTTAGTCACGAAGGATGGAAATACCATATTCCCATTGTTCATGCTACATTTTTTGATTTAGAAATAGTTTTTAAATGTTGGTAGACATAATTTTTGAGGGTATGAGGTTTAATCTAGGAATGATTTTTTTTTTTTTGGTATTCGTGGCTGTCCGGGCGAGCTTGCGTGCACGTCGACTAATGTCACGGGACATACCGTCTGACCTTACAACATTTTGATGTCAAGGAAACTCGTAGGAAATTAATTCCTAGGTAGGTGGCCACCATGGATTGAACCCATCACCTTTAGCACCCCAAGACCCTCTTTGACCACTTGAGCCACTCCATGATGGTTTAGGAATGAATTTTCCACGAATTTATTTGACAATTAAATGTTGTTGGGTCAGACCGCTGTTCTAAAAAAATAGTCAAAGTACACATAAGCTGACCGGATAGTCACGAAAAATTGGTGGATACCACATAATTTTCAAAAAAGATGTTGACATGGCAAGTATGGATATTTTTATTCAAACTATAGTAGTATTTGAATCCCCTCTTCCCGGTCCCCATCACAACGGATACAAAAACCAAAATTTTCTGTTCTTAAATTCCCCCAGGATTGAGTGACATCGTAAATTGGCATAATATCAGGATTAGTATTTTGTTTGATTCTTATTTTCTTTTCTTTTAGAGGTATAACGTGTTTCCTAATTAATCTGGTGAAACATAGGTTCATTAGATGTATGGACGAGAAACCAAAAGGAGAGTCAACAAGAGTACTGGAATTTGAGGAAGGCTTTATGTGTAGGTTATGCCAATCAACTTGCAGAGAGAATGATTCATCACAATGGCTATCGAACTCTTAGTTTTAAGCCCCAAGTGGTTCAGGTAAAATATTGGAGTATAGTTTTTGCTATGCAATATATGTTTTCTTAACACTAGGCACCCAGGTGTAAATTCTTTATGTCGTTAAAATATTCATTTTTACCGAACACTCAGACCAGTTCCAGCTTCATTGTTTTAAAAGTTACCTAAACAGAAAGTCCCATCGATTTTAGGTGCATCCCTCGTCCGTTATGAAGCCAGATGAAGATGGGAAATTTGCTGACTATGTCGTGTACCATGAGCTGATTACAACATCGCGACCCTTTATGCGCAATGTTTGTGTAGTACAAGTTGGTTGGGTTATGCCCATTTTAAACAAGATTAAGAATCTAAATGTAAACAGATTAAGGTAAGCCAGTTTCAGTCGACACAATCTTTTGTCAAGCAAGTTGTTTATTTTTTTCCAAATTGAAGTTTGCTCAGTGATTTTCTTTTCTTAACAGTGGTAGCAGTGTTGACCTTACGAGTGATACAATAGAGGGCATTGCCAAAAACTCTCCGAAGAAAGAGGACGGTAGCATTATATCAACTCTTGATGGCCAGGAAAACAAAGTTCAGGCTGCTCGAGAACGATTTCTTGCCCGAAAAGGGAAGAAATGAGACTGAGAGCGGTGCTGTAGATGCTGGTGAGTTATTTCTCTATGATTGTGGAGCCTGGGAAACATGAGCAAGTTGACTACACTAGTGACTGCTTGTGCTTGTTGCTCCCGATTCGGGTCCACCCAACCGTTCTTCCATAGTTTCATCAAAGTTCGTGAAGACACTGGTAAGTGCACCTTATGGTGGATTGGAATTGCTATATTTTTTGGTCACTTTTCGTCCAAAATTTTTCGTTCATAAAAATGTAGTTCTTATATTTTGTAATTTGGTTCATAAATTAAACAATTCAGTTCCTTAAAAACTACATCACTTTAAGTCCTACAGTTTAATTTCCATCAAAACTGAGCGTCAATTTTTATGATGAATCATTTTTTTTTTTCCTTTTTGATATCCCTGATTGTGAGTTTCCGTACCAGCTTGTGTGCACTTTGACTATTCTCACAAAATATACTATTTAACCCTACAATATTTAGACGACAGGAAAACTCCTAGAAATTTAATTTCTAAGTAGGTGGCTACCATGGATTGAACCCATAATCTTTTGATTTCTTAATATCCTTTTCACGACTAGGGTGTGGTTCAAGTTCAAGAACCAAAAATATATTTTTTTTTTTTCTTCCTTAGTTGTTGCTGATATTTCCCTTCTCTGCAAATTCTTTAGGTGCATATCATTTCTCTAATATTTACTGATTATGGTTTAGCAGATTGGAAGTGTTACGCCTCTGGAGCTCAACCAATGGCTACAAAATAGAATGGACACTAGATTCGGCCATAATACCGTGTATTATTAAAGCCAAGTTTTCTTAAACATCTCCAAATTTGTTAGTTTTCCAGGAATTTTATCCTCCGAAAATTCTAAATTCGCAGCACTGCAAGTGGTCTTCATGTGAAACTTGAAACCTTAGCTTGACTAGAAAGGTAAAACTATTTATGCATAGCTCTCAATTTTTCAGCATCATAGAACTAGCAGTTGTGGCTGGGAGAAAAGCTTGTCACTTAATTTCTCACATTTATGGTTAGATTATGCTTTTCTGAATGAATTATCCTAGCGAATTCTATAATTATAAGCAACTGGATGTTTATTCTTATAGGAAGGTATCAAGAAATCAACAAATATTGAAGAAATCACCAACCCTAGTATTTTCTCCAGACAATATTCTTAGCCTTCTATTGGTTAAACTATAGTTTATTCTATCAACTTTCATTTTGTAGGCCATTTTGACTTCAAAAAGTATGTAATTGATTTTTGAATTTTTAATTGTGTCTAATACGTATTTTGAACTTTCAATTTAAAATATCAAATAGGTCTTTGAACTTTTGATTTTGTATCTGATGGGTCTTGCTATATTCAACATGTAAAATTAATGAATCTATTTGATAGACAATTGAATTTTGTAAATACAAAAGCTTAAAACTTAGAAATTAAATTGATACTAAATTTAAAGGTAAAAATATTAGTTACATAATCAAACTTTTCATTCCAACTCATCAAATTTAAAAAAGAAAAAAAAAAATCTGGCTCTCAGCCAATTTTGTAGCATAATAATTTACATGTCAACATGGACATAAATAGGGTATGACTAAGAAGTGATTGAGTTCAAATCCTTGATAAATCAAATCCTCCAATGTTGAACTAATAATATTCATATCAAATCTGAGAAATATGTAGAACCTCGCTTCAAAAACTGTTTTCTTCATTTTCATAATTTTCTTAAAGAACACTTATTTTGAATCTTTATACATTTTTTTTAAAGGGAATCTTGATCTATATATTTTAGCAATATACTGTTTGAATGTGTACCTTTGGTTATCTTCATTTGTACCCATGGCGATTAATGTTGTTGGGCAGATATTTAAAGTTTTGATCGGCAGGAAAATGATTTTCCTTGAGTGCTTTTTTTATTATTCAATCGCCAACCAATTAGTCAGTGACAATGGGCCAATCGATCTGCAACATGATTGCAATACCTATAGTTATGGCAAAACTAGAATATTGTTAAAGAAGTAATCAACTTCCAATTTATGTCAACAATGGTATTGTTGAACTTTGTGGACTGACAAAATAGAATTGATAACTATTGAAGAATCAGATTTCCCAAAGCACAACAAGGATCTTGTACCAATCCGACTTATGAATTTTAGAGCTTCCAACTAGAAATAATCCTACCCAGAGTTGATGTTATGGAAGTCCGACTCAAATTGCACCCTCTAAGGAGATGTGTGTGATTTTCATTGTATGAATTGCACCGTTCATATAACGTTACAGAATTATAATATATGCTTTTGCATGGTGAGTTGTGTGCCTATAAATTATTGAGTTTGTTATAAGATCAAGACGCTTGCCAATGGGTTCGACTTCTACACCACTTGGATCTGTAGTTGACCTTATTTGTTTTGACCTTTTTTTTTTTTTTTTTTTTTTTTTTTTTTTTTTTTAATTCAGCAACATTAAGGGAAGGGAGACTCAGAAGGTTGTCCATCATGTTTTTCTAAGTTAAAAAGAATTAGAATCAAAGATTTAAGCTAGGACACAATGTAATCATCAGTTAAATAGGATGTATAATTTATGACTCCGACAACAACAACTATTGAGTAAAATGATTTTGAATCACTAATTTCAATTTTTTTAAAAAATAATTATGAATCACTAATATATATAAAAGAAGAAATTATGAATCAATAATAAAGAGTTATCTTTAATGGTCAATGAAATTGGTCGAAGGCAAGAGTTTTGAAGTATGCACTTTTTTAGGTCTCAAATTCAAAATCTACTTGTAATATTAATTTGTAAACACCCTTCAATTGTATTTTCGGTTTTTTGATGTATCTCGATATTGTCATAGTTTAGGGACAAGCTAGTGGTGCCCTAAATTTGGAGAAGCGAAACTCCAAGTTCTCAGAGTCATTAAAAAAAAAACAAATACTTGGATGGGATTTCACAAGGTCATATGCAACTTTTTTTAACTAAGTTGAGAAGTTAAAAAATGTTAATTAATATAATTATTAATTTAATGTTTTAAGGGTTTTTTTTAGGAATAGGTCAAATTGAAAAAGTATTTACAATATTTGAAAAAATATATATTTAACAATTATAGTCAAACATACACTATAATTAATATTCATCATTAGGTATTATTAATACATAATATTGTACTAATAACATACAATATTGTATTCATAATACATAACACTATATTAATAATATAAAATATTGTATTAATATCTTAAATTATACTGTATGATGAATATTAATTAGACCATATATTTAACTATGGATACAAATATTTTCAAAATTTGTCTAGATCTGCAATTATTTTGTGAAATTAGACTATTGACCACAATTTTTCATATTTTAATTGATTTATTCGGAAGAGTTTGGTGTAATTGTATTTTTCTTAAAAGCGCTTAGCTTTTTTTTTTTTTTTTCAGATGCCCTATTTATAATTATTTTTGTAAGCACGCGAACGCATTTTTTTTTTTTTTTTTAAAGTAAGCAATTCTCTTCAGAAAAAAAATAGTAAGCAATTTTGGTTTTATTTCTTCGACAACAATATTAAATATGTCCTTCTAAAAACAATAATAAATAAATCACAAGTTGAGGGGAGCTGAATAAGTTTGGTTATTATTATTATTTATTTTCTTTTGGCGGAAGGAAAGGGAAATTGTATTGGATATTTTTTTTAGGGAAAATAATTATATTTCTAGGTAAAGAATAAATAATTAACCATTCTAATTTTCGTTTTTAATTCTAGTTTTTTTTAATAACATTTTATCCTTTCTATATAATTAATACTATTTTATTTTCATTAATTAACGGATTTCTTTCCTAAAGTACAAAATCTCAAAACTATTTTTCTTCTCCCTCCTTCCGTTATTTCGAAAAAGAATTCATACCCTACGATCACTATTATTTCTGGCGAAACAAAAATTATCCTTCATATCGTATTGTCATCGTAGATTCTTATAAATTAACTGACGACGAATTTTGATGGCCTAATACCCACACTCTTATTGTTATTTTACTTCTCCAACAATCACCTTTGGTGAGAACCATTTCTTTCTGTTGTTTTCTTTCATTTTTTGCTTATTTTTATATTTTTTATGTTGAAGATTCGACAGTTAAAATACGATTTTTCAACGTTATTCTTCGTTTGAAATTCACTGTAGTCAAGACAAAACCCAAATCAAAACCTAATTTTTTTTATTGTCACAGCTTTAATAAAGTATTACTATTAAATGTTGTATTTTGTACTCTATCTTTATTATTATGGTGTATTATTAGGCCAATTCAATAAAAAAAATATTTTGAATAGCACATCCATATTCCTAATAACAGTTTTAATCATTAGTAGCGAAAGTAAGAATCGTAATATTATAATAACATATTTCTATTTCGAGGGAATTGTAGTATAACAACAAATATGTATATTTATTTATATCTTAAATATCATATTTGTAATACTTATAACATTGATACTACCTAATATTGTAATTGCTTAAATAAGACTGTATTAATACAATATCTATATAGTTTGTGTGTGTTTATACATTAACAAATATGAGATCTATTTATATTGTTAATAATGTGTACGTTACATCTTATAATTAATACAAAATTTAACATATATTTAACAGTTTGAGTATTATAATTATATTGTATTATAATAAATACACATGAAAAAATATGATATGGTAAAACATATTTGAATGATATATATTTTTGTAAATAAATTGATCTCCAAATTAGGGTTCGATTTTTAAATACTGATGGGTGTCTCCGTGATGTAGTTGTTTTACATTGGAACTGGAGTTATAGACAAGTCCTTCAATTGCCAGGTGAGATGAATGATATTTTTTGTAAATAAATTGATCTTCAAATTCGAGTTATTTTTTTAAATACGAATGAGTGCCTTTCCTGATGTAGTCGTTTTACATTGTTTGTTTCTACTTGACGACGGTGATGCTGAGGAACAAAAGAACAAAATAATGGTGGATGGAAGTTTTTTTTTTTTTTTTTTCAAATGATAAGTTTTATGTTTTGTATTTTAATTTCTTTAAAATGTATTCTAAAAAGAAAATTAGAATTGATCCATCATTTATAAACATAAAGAAAATTTTAGGGGATTTTACATGTATAGTAAAAAATAAAAAAATAAACAAAAACCATGTATAACACTTTTTAAATAAATAAATAAATGGGACGGTCCCAATAAAATAACCAAAATGCCCACGTTTCAATTTTCAGCTTATATCCTTTAATCATTTTTCACTTTATAGTATTCAATCAATTTTTAGTTGATTGCCTTTAACTAGTTTATTAATATCTTGAATCAATTCGCTGATAATTTTCAATCACTTCAATCAGCATTTGATGTGATGGTGAAAAATTGGAAAATATATATATAGATAGACGCGCTATACATGTAATATTTTACAAAAATAATGTTATAATTAAAATGTAATGCCCCAAAGTTACTATTGAGAGTAAATTTCCAAAATTTTAACTCTTAATTTTGGATGATTTTACGAGACAATATCTTTTATTTTTTCTAATCGTGAGACAATATCTATTTAGGGGTGTTTAGACATTTCTTTAAAATCAATTCATCCGATTGAAACCGATCGAATTATGGTTGGTCGGTTTTTAAGTATATGTCGATTAGAAAAATAGTGAACAAAAAATTTGTCGGTTAACCGAAAATTTCTTTCTATTACTAATATTTTTTAGATAATTAATTAAAATTTTATTATTAAATTATTCAAAATTAAATTAAATTTAAATGTGAAAAATTATTTGGTGTCTTCACTTTTAAAATTAATTCTCAAAATTTTATTAAAAATTTGTATGTTTTTTTAATTAAAAAAAGAAAAAATTAAAATGAATTAAGTAATTGAACCGACCGACTAAACTAATCAATCGATTTCAATTTTCTTTTTAACCAAATTGATAGGTCGATTTAATATCAATTATCACCAAAAATCGATACGAAAGACCGATGAACACTCCTATATCTATTATTGAAATGCAATTAAAATATCTTAACCATCGTAGAGAGGCTCAATTGGTCAAAGAGAGAATTAATTTTCTAGCTCGGATAGTCATGGATACCAAAAAAATAAAATATCTTTTGCCGGCATGTGAAGCAACATTCATATTTATTTTCCTTGAGAATAAAGAGAATAACAAACCCAAAAAAGGAGATTCCAATTTCACGAAATTGATCAAACCTTTACATCTGCTAAAATGCCCAAAATCCAGCCAAGTAAATCTCCTACTTCGCCATTTTTCTATTTAATTTCTATTTCTTCGTATTTCAACGGTTCTGATCATCAAAACCTTCATGTAAACAACAATTTGATTCCAACCAACGGCTATAATTTGAGACCCCAAATGTTCCGAATTTCGAATTCTTTATGTTTGTTTGCAATCTGTTTGAAACATGACGTTTTTATTTAATCCAACTTTGTTCGAAACAAAGTTTTGACTTCCACCCATCATATATGGAAATCCCCATGGCTCGGAGTTTAATCGCGAACCCTTTTCCTCAAACCCCATTACCAAAAAAAGAGAATTTTCAATTTTGTGTTGTTGAATTGAAAGAGCTTTGATCTTCAACTTCAATGGCTGAGCGCTGTGATCAAGTGGACGTTGAAGATTCTGAAGCTCATATTCCATTGCTCGAGTCAAATCAGAATCAGAGTTCGCTAGACGACGAAGAAGCCCATTTGGACAGTGCCCTTAAACTGTTCGACGTATTGCTTGGCCTTTTGGGGTTCCATCAATCTTCTATTTTGAGCTGTGTTTTGTCTTGGTCTGGTTTTGTTCTTGTTGGTATTGTACTGCCTGTTGTTGTGCTGGAGCTTACTGATTGCGCTGCTTGTGAAAAGTATCAGGTTAAGGATTTTGAGCTTGACATTATTGCCTCACAAGCTTGTCTTGCAGCTGTGTCTCTGCTTTGCCTTTCTCACAACCTCAGAAAATATGGCATAAAGAGGTTCCTCACTGTTGATAGACAGATCAGCTCGTTAGCTCGGTTTCGCAAAGACTATGTCAAGAAGATTCAGGTGAGCTTTTACTGAATCTTAATCTTCTGTTTGTGAAGTAGAAACATAAGATCTTTGCTCCATGAAAATCTGATGATAAATAGTATAAATTGTAATGTGTGTGCATCTATGATTGTGAATGAGTGCGGATTTGATATGTCAGTCAGTTATTATAATCAATGATATATGAAGAGGGAGTGAATTGAAACAAGTTAATGAACATAAGGTGTTTATTTGAAATCATGCCCTTTGATAGAGTACATCAAAGTTCAAAAATGCTTATTTTCACTCCAGATATCTTTGTCATGTATTACTTTGAACTAAAAGGAGCTTGGTTTGACTATCTATCTCCACAGGGTTCGATGCGTTTGCTCCTCTTCTGGGCACTACTATGTTTCATTCTGAAGGCTGTTCGAGAAGTAACTCGAATATTATATGCGGAACATGTATCGTGGGGACTATCTGTTGCTATCTTACTGGCTATGACCATATCCTGGACTTTTCTGAGACTGATCTCTCTATCAGCCGCCATTGTGTTTCATTTGATGTGCAATATGCAAGTCATCCACTTTGATGACTATGCTAAGCTCCTGCAAACAGAGTCTGATGTTTTATTATTAATAGAGGAACATATTTTCCTACGATATCATTTGTCCAAGATAAGCCACAGATTCCGAATCTTTCTTCTTCTGGAGTTCCTGGTTGTAACTGCAAGCCAATTTATGACTCTGTTCCAGACGACAAGATTTAGTGCAAAGACTACCCTCATAAATGGTGGTGATTTTGCAGTAAGTTCAACATCTTTTTGCTACTTGTAACTATATTTCTATGCATGTAGATCATTTTATGAGTTTGGACTTGAAGACTTGGTTATATATTCAAGGTTTCATGTTGGTTTGTCAGCAATACATTGAGTCGAATCTCGACCATTAAAGCTTGATTTTCCCTACTTTTTCTTTCAACTTTTAGGTCTCTGCCATTGTTCAAGTGGTTGGAGTGTGTATTTGCTTGCATGGAGCAACAAAGATTTCCCACAGAGCTGAAGGAATGGCATCAGTAGCTAGTAGATGGCATGCTTTAGTCACCTGTGGTCCAGGTGATGTATCTCAGCCTCGATATTCAAACGGTAACGGTAACGGTAACTCAGATGGTACCAGTAGACTGAATGTAATGACTAGCACCTACTCCGAAAGTGATTTGGAATCTTTGGATATTGTTACAATGCCTACCACCACACAGCTAGCTTCTTATATGTCCTCCTATCACAAAAGAGAAGCATTTGGTAAGAAACCCAGTTACCTTCTATGCATTATCTCAACACAATAAACATTTTTCTCAATAGGATCTTCAAAACTCTATAGGAACCTCGCTATTGCATATATTCTTTTTGTGCATTCAAAACTGCAACTCAAATAAGAAAATGCTCGATCCACGTGGTTCACAATACTGTTTATTTAGATTTCGTTTGATAACCATTTTGTTTTTTGTTTTTCAAAATTTAAGCTTATTTTTACTCACATTTCCTACCACGTGTTCCATCTTTCCTAAAATGTATTCCATATTTCTTTAAGAAAGTATGTGAGTACTATAACCTAATTTTAAAACAAAAACATGCTTAAAAATTTTTTTTTCTTCCAAATTTTGGTTTGGTTTTTAAAAATATAGGTAAGATATATATATATATATATATATATATATAATTCCAAGTAAGAAAAATATAAGGTAAAGTAGTTGAGTTGTAGGGTTAAATTTCAAACACAAAAAATTAAAAACAAAATGGTTAACAAATGTGGCTTTAGTCTTTCATTCCGTCAATGACATTTTAACTTGCCCTCCGTGTTGCAGTTCTGTATTTGCAGATGAATCCAGGCGGAATCACAATTTTCGGGTGGACAGTTAATAGAGCTATGTTGAACACATTATTTTTTATTGAACTCACACTGATCACTTTCGTGCTTGGGAAGACGCTAGTTTTCACCTGAAGTATCAGAAATTTCAGAAGCTGTTTAGATGATTCTGTTTGTATATAGTCCTTCCGAATCACTGAATTTTCGTCTTGTTTTATTTTCTTAATTTTCGAGCGATCCAATCCCTCTTGTTCAGTAGAGTTTTCTTTATATAAATTTATAAATCTGTGTTGTTCAAATAAACGTCTCATTTCCTTGTCTCACTCTTTTCTTGATAAAAGTATTCCTGTCATACTTTCTTAAATATCAAGGAAGTTAATTTGGTCATCTAAGAACCAGCCTATATACGTTGTCCACTATTCAAGGCTTTACCTAAATTGTGACTGCAAACTTTTTTTTATTGTTTTTTTTTAAATCAAGAAATCGGAGTTTTGCTGTACTATGCCCAGGGTAACCCGTTTTTAGGCAGGTTTCAAGAGACATCAAAGGAATGGAGATACGAGAGGTATCTACAAATTAATGTTATAGGTAAGTCTCAAACCCAAGATGGTGAGGGGAGTACACCTTCAAAGTCTAAGCTTTCGACCACCGCACCACCAGAACTAAATTGTGACTTCAAACTAATAACTGATACTTGTGATGACTTGCTTGAAATGATGCACGGCTAAATAATATTTATTGCAGCTAAAAGTAATGCAATAACTGTCTTTTTATACACAATAATACTTCATTTTAGGATTCAAGGATATAGTTGTACGACCTATATAGTCTAAATCATGTTCAAATAAGATTGTTACACAACAATATGATAGAACCCAAATCGCCCTTACTCTATATCCTATCACAATACTTATTGAGAGGTTGGAGATTCAAATCTTTCACCTTTAAATATGAATATTATACTCTATTCTTTAACCTCATTCTCTTAAAAAAAAAAACAAATGTGTGAAATAAGTGTTCACTTCATATTAGTCAGAGTACAGCTATAACAATGAACAGATCTGTTATTTGCCATTTGGGGTCTAGGCAAAATTCTGCTAGTCAATGTAGTGGAGAAAGAGATTACAGCTTTACACCCTAAAATATATTTGGATAGAGGATTTGTGAAAGTTTATTTATGGGAACTCCATGTTTGGATGAAGCAACTCTAACAAGTCCTAGTAAAAACCTTCCTAAAAACTTTTATAAAACCTCTACAATTCCATAAATCCTTTTGAGTACAATATCACTTAATATCACTTTTACTTCAATCACTCATAATTTATCTATTCAAACAAGATTTTTTTTTTTTTTTTTTGGTCATAATCACTCATATTTTTTTCATCCAAATGAGGGTTTCTACTACAATTACTTATAATCTTTCAATCTAAATAAATTTTTATTCTCATCAAAACTCTCATAACTACTCATAGCCCCTGGTAACCACTATCTCTCATTTCCAAAACAATCTATCCAAACACACTCTAAGAAATTGTGGGTCAGAACAAACAACACAAAGACACAATTTAACTAAGTCAACCAAAACCAAACATATAATCCTGAATGAGTTTGATGATTGATGAGTTTGAGAGCAGTGGAGCACCAATAACAATGACAATAACAGGGGTTTGACCTATGAAATGATGATGGAGAAATGAGACAGAGAACATGCTTCATATTGCTTCACTGTCAATGAATATGCAGCCAAGAAGTCAGAACGTGACATGAAAGCCATTGATGTTAACAGAATCAGGAAAGTCAAAGTTAATCTTGGGTTAATCTTAACTTACTTTTTTTTTTTTACCTCAATTGCCTTATAAACAGTGTTTCAATAGCAGCCGAGGAATGTGTTAGAGTTTTTAACCATATCTTAGAAAAAAGATGGTCTTACATTGAAAAGGTGTAAGGAAATGGTGCGTTTCAAATACGGTAAAAAGAGTAGGTGGCTTTAGTTTCAAACCATTCCAATTATAAACACTTTAGTTTTGGTGCACTACTCTAATTTTTTTTTTTTTTTTTTTTTTTTTTTTTTTAAATTATTGTGAGAGAATGGAGTAAAAGAGTTTGAATGATATAAAGTTTAAAGTTAGTGTTTATGTAATTGGGGTCGAAAAAAAAATTGTGTGTAAATGTAACAATTTTTCACATAATAAAAGTAGAGTTTCTCCATAATTATTTTTGCTTAATCTTGCAATAACAAGAGAGATTTTTCCACCATTATGTTTATAAGTTTTCCTTGCTAAACCATTATATTAGTAAAGAGTTATATTGGTTCAGTTTCCTTTGATTTTAGGTCAAATCATGAACAAACAATATCTAATCAATGACAAAATTGTTAGTTCGACTTTTCCTCGATTTGGTGTCTATATGGTTCAATTCTCATTTTTTATTTTTATTTTTTTTATTGCTTACTATTTAACTTCCAACCTCTATTTTGGTATATTCCTTCCTCAAAAATTTTGAACTTTTCTAATTCAATTAAAATAAATAATTAGTTATTAAAATAAAAATCAATAATAAGCCATTAAAGTAAAACTAACATATAAAAATGAATATTAAAGTAAAAAAATTTAACATCGATTTAGTTCGGTTTTTTTTTAAATTAATTTTTCTATATAAAGATCATACCAAATCAATAACTTTAGATTTTTATTTAAATAAAAATCGATATGATCAATATTATGTTAAGAAATCGAATCAAACTATTGCATTTATTTATTTCAGTTTAGTTTTGTCAGTTTTTGGTTATTACGATCACCCTAATATTCAAAATATGGTTCCTTTTTAAATTTATTGTCAAAAGATGTTTTTCCGAAGGCTTCTTTGCCAAACCATTATAATTAAATTTGAATACAAGTTTTATTTTAAAAAATGAACCTTATTTGCTGATCATTGATTTTCAATGTCCATCATTCTATATGTTTTTTTCAAAAAGGAAAAAAAAATGGTGGTTATATTGTTAATTTATGTAATTCTAAAGATTATTTTAAGAATTACAATAGATGAGAAAAGAATAATGGATAAGAAGTCAAACGTGAGCTTAGTTTGGCGATGATTTATATGTATCTTTTATCAAAAAGTTGTTTGAAACTCTCAATACAAATATTGTTGAACTGAAAAAAGAGAAAAAAAGAGAGTGAAGAGAGAAAAGAGTTGAAGCTAGAGAATGATGGAGGAAAGTGAAAAAAATGAGGAATGCAGAGAAAGAAGGGTTAAGAGAGAGATTTTTTTTTTTTTTTTTTTCCTTTTCATTTTAATGTAATGGAAAAATAACCTAGATGGAACAAAGACCAAAGTATATAGATTAAAATGAAAATGGTATTTTAATCTTATTTAAAAGTTAAAAAATAAAAAATAAAAAAAACAATAACCTAAGAAGATTTCTAAATGATAAATGAATGATCTTGAAAAACATTATATATTCTTTTCAAATAACATTCTCATACGGGAAGCTTAGCTCGAGTGAGATCATGTTTGACCAAGTAATTAAGAGCTTACAAGTTCGAATTCCTCTACCCTAAAAAATGGCATAAAGCTAATTGTAAAAATGATCTATTAGACACTGAAATGGTTGATGTCGTATTGACTTGGTTGTAATCCAACTCAATTCCATAGTGACACGTTTCCTCTATGTTAGGTTTTGTGGTTTCCTTTCCAATTTGAACTAAAAAAGAGGTTCATTAGAGATAATTGGGCCATAAAATGATCCAAGGGGATGTGGACCTACTAAAAATTGGGTTGACCCTAAAACCATGAGAAGGTGTTTGAATGTGAAATTGTAGAGGTTATTTTTAGTGATTATAAATGAGAAGTTATTTTGGACGATTAAAAAGTTAAATTTTTAGTGATTGTAGAGTGGTTATTTTGAGCATTTGGATGATAATTTTTGCAGAAGGGTTGCAAACAATAGCTCATTTGGATGTTGTAAAAATGAGTCATTATTTTGAGAGATTAGAAATAAGTGATTAGATATTAATAATTAGAAATAAGTAGTTAAAAATAAATGATTATTTTAAGTGATTAGAAATGAGTGATTATTTTGAATGATTACAATAACTCATTTGGTTGTGATTACTTGAAAAAGAATTGTAAAATCTCGTTTGTAGTAGCTCGTTAATCACCTTAAATGAACATCCCCCGAGTTTGTTCGGACCCATATGGTCCAATTTTTCGATGGTCATAAATTAGATGGGCAGGCAGAAATGAGCCTAAATAGGTGATCATATTGTCAAGTGAAATTATATCTCAATCATGTACTTGATAAGGTTGAGATTCGAATCTAGTACTAAAAAAAACAACGCAACCCAACGGGGGAAAATATAATTTTTGTAGTAATTTCTTGTTTGTCTACACATAAAATAATTTTGAAATCTTCAAGCTACTTAATCGTGATGATTTGAACTCATAAATGCTGGAATCCATAAATGCCACAAATAACTAATTTAATTTTCGAAAAAGAAAAAGTGGCCGGCCATGTTAGGCGGTTTGGGTGGCAGGAATGATAATTGAGAGTAAGATTGAAGGTGGGGGCATTTAAGTTATGGTCTCTTTTTCTTTCTTCTCCTTTCCCTTTTTTTTTATTTTTTTAAATTTTTTTACTTTAATTTTCCCTTTTCACATGGGGCAAGATGGGCTGACATTGGATGTTTGTACTACAATTAGGTTAGGTCTAATAAATGATATTTGTGACAGACAGACAGTGTAAGACATACTTGAGCAGCCAGGCCAGTAAGCATCAGCAACCAGACAGCACCCATGGCTTTGGCTTTGGCTCTATGCTAGTACTTTACTGCTGCAACCAGCTTGACTGAGTCAAATATCTCTCAATTCTACAAGACACTTCTGTCAATGATTGAAACCTGAAAATATTTGACAGAGGTAAAAAAGAGAATCAAATGAGATTGTGATTGTAGAACAAGCCAAACCAGAGGTTACTTTTGAATAGAGAGTTACACTTTACAATATGGAAAAATGAATATGAATGAGAGGCTTTATATTTAACACTGCTTTGGAGCACTTGAATCAAGTAAGAAATAATCAACAAGAATGTGGCAACTGGAGGAGCAAACTACTTTGAACAAATGGAATCCCTACGGCCTCTCGAGTGAAATATCAGCCCTAAACAACAATCAGAAAACAAACCAAAAAAATGAACTTTACATTTGCGTCGTCGTGGCATTTCTTATACATTAAACTGGATTTGATTGAAACCAAGTGACAATTATCCAGATAAGCCCCGTGGGAACAAAGTGTCTTTTGGTTAAATATGTGGTAGTGACCACTTGTTGTCCGAGGAGGTAGGACGAACATGGGAAGGATGGACGAGCAACGGCAGTCATTAGAATCACATTACACTGCAGTTGCATTTGGATTCCAGCTTTGGAGGTTGTTTCATGCTGTCCACTTGGTTAGGAACATCTACATTTCGAATGGTGGACTCATCCGTGTTTTCGTCGTTCTCTGTCTTAGCAATAGGTGGCTTTGTACTCATTTCGACCTGCCGTTGTCTCGGTTTTTGTGATTTCATAACCCGTTTGCCACCTGTTCTAAGGCGCAGATCACTTCTGTCAGTGTTAGATTTCCCCAAAATGGTAACCATTGGCCTTGAGGCTTCCAATGCAACCTCGTTTTCTTTTTCCCTTTCTTTTTCGATTGCTATCGTAGCAGCCGAGTAGGCTAGATCATGAACAATGGAGCTACAGAAAAGTATTGTATCTGTTGCCTCTTCAAGTGTCAAGCTTCTTACCACCTTTGTTGTGCCCTGATAATCAACAATTACCGTCGATTCTTCTGCCAAACAGAAAGTTGTATAAGGGAACTGAGCCAGATTGAAAATTCATCAAAAGTGGTACGAAGTTATTTAAGAAGAGACATGATTAAAGACCAGAATTAGTCCAATAATTTCAAGATCGCAGCATTACAGAAATTTAAGAACGTGAAAGAGATGCAAGTAGATATTTGAAACAATTAGCGTATAAATTCACCATCTACAAAACTTTCATACCTAGGATGCCATCCGATCTTTCAGTATTATTAACAGGTGGAGTTAACTCCTGGTCAGATCCACTACGAACCACAAATTCCTCCAAGGGATTCTTTGATATTATTGATAAATCATTCTGTGAATCAGGAGTTCTCATCTCAGCTATTTGTTTTGTTTCTGTTTCTGATATTGTCGTCGTGGAATGAGTGAGAATCTCTGTATGTTCACCTTCAAACTCACCACCATCAAGCATGTTGTGTCCCTCCAATTTGGAACAGTCGAAAGTTGTAACTGATGCTTCTTTATCTGAGACACTCCTGGCACCTGATAAATCCTCCCTGTTCACATGTGAAGCATAATAAATCATTTGGATAGAATGTCCCAAGAAAAAAAAATTACAAAATTGATGTTGAGGACATACCTTGACGATTCTGAGGTACAAGTGTCCAGTATTCTATAAGTGTCACTTTCGAATGTATCCTCCTCTACAACAGCTACCACAATTGAAGAGGTATCATTTGATTCAGCATTTTCAGAAGCTAGTTCAGGTTTTTGAGATGTTATAGTTCCCTGGCTTGAAAAACATTCTGAATTGGCCACATTAAAATCCACATTTTTCTCTTGCTTACAAGTTTCAAAACTTAATGTAGGGTGAGCATTAGCAGGTGTTGCAGAAGAAGCAACTTCAGAGCAATGAGATTTCACGCTGATTTCACCTTTCTTGTTTTCTACGTCTCCTCCTTTCCTAGAACTTAGTTGTCGTTGCATTCGGGCTTCAACCTGTCTGGTTGAGCTAAAATCAGCCGATGATGATGCAGAAAAACTGCTGTGTCCAATAGAGCTTCTCAAACTGCTCATGCTATCTCTTGCAAATGATAGATCATCATAAGATATGGTACTTGCGGTAAAAGTTCTTCCTTGGACAACAGGGCCTTTACTGCTACTTGACCTCCTTAGCAATATAGAAATGCCGGCACCTTCTGGTGAATCAAACTTCAAAGTCTGATAGTCGTTATGCCGAAGAGGTTGCTGATACACAGATTCGGTGTTGCGCTGACTCCCAATAACAGCTGATTGGCCCATCTCCAAATGGTTGATAAGGCTATGCTGACTTTCCTCCACTGGTGTTTCTGAGGGAAAGTTTTCTTTTGGGTAACTTGGGCCTTGTTCAGAATAAGCTGCTTGATCCGGCTCAATGCTGTCCATAGATGAGAAAATCCTAGATTCACCCAAATCAGTGGCTAGGGAGGAGTCAGGCGAAACTACCCGTGACTCCACCTTATTAAATGACTTATCAGCTTCACTTTTAATTGAAGACAGCCTTGACAAGTTTTCAGTAACTGAAGGCATATTTTCTGAAACGACCATGCCTGGATATTTTCCTTCCCTGCTGCATTCTGGACAGAGATTAACATTATTTTCCTGTGTATCAATAACAAGATACCGGCAACCACATCTGGAACACACAACTGTATCATCTTCAAGGCAAACCTCTGAAAAATCACCCCTCTGAACATGAGAAGAGTCAGAAGTGGAACTTATGTCTAGGATAACAGCCTGGTGACTACTATCTTCAGTGCCACCTGGATCACAACCGGGTGCAGGGCCACTATCAAGTGACTTAATATCATCAATGGGATCTTCATTAACAATATCCATCTTATCAAAGGCAAATATTTCTTCGTGATATGGCATTTTCTCACATTCACTAGCCATATACTGGTTGTGGTCACTCCCTTCTGCATCAAGTACAATACTTGTACCATGATCAGAACTTGTGTTACTGCTAGTTGTGAGTGAGGAGTTCCTGGAAATCAGAGAACGATAAGCAGAATTTGCCTTGCCAGTGTAAAAAGTTGTGCTGGGAACACTTGATAAAAGTGGCCTAAACATATTTGGGCTTTTTCGATCCTGGAGAAAAACAAGTGCATTGGTACCATTAGATGACGTGTGAACTACAAAAAAACAAGTAAAGAAGAAGTGCGAAAAAACTCAGGTAAGTCGCTAAAGTAGATTGAAGTGGAAATATCTTCCAAATCTTTAAACGGTTTACTAACACGAGCTTACTTATAAATAAACAATCAATTGTACTAACAACAACTTTGCACACTAAGACAGTAAAAGTTGGAAGTATTTTTCCAGCTCCTTGAATGGTTGATAAAATAACCATCCATATTTTCAAAAATAATATTCTAATAATAGAATCAATAAGAGTATCCCGTGAATGTAACAATTAAGCTGGGAAAAGAAAAACAAAATTTACAGCTTATTTCAACGAAAATGTGGGTTCCAAATCTATGAAATAATACAATTCAAAAATTAAAAAATAAAATGCATACCAATTGTCGAATGGTGGAATCAAGGGATCTTTTAGGAGCAGAAGTAGAAGTAGAAGAAACAATTCTGTGTTTCTTGGACAGAGCCAGAGCTTTATTATTTGAAAACGAAATCCCTCCTTTTGACAACGAATTATCTAAACTGCTAAAAGGAATTGAATGCACGGAGTCAATATCATCATCACCAGATGAGGCTATAGAAACTCTGCTGTAAGAGCTATAACGATCTCGATCCTGACTGTGAGATGAGCTGATGCTCCTAGAAGCAGTTGGAGACATGGATTGCCTACCATTTTTGTATGCAAGGTCCCTACTGTTTCGGGAAGCTGGTGAGGATCCTCTCACATATGATGCTGGCCGGTCAGCTAGAGATGTCCGGAGGTTAGGGGGAGCATCAGAAGAGAAACCAGGAATATTAGTTTGCCATGCTCTTATTTTAGGCGAGGCAGAATTTCCTCTGACTGACTTTATGGGTGAAACTCCCCTTGTCCCAGATGTACCAGCAGTTCCACTGGACCCTGTACTCAGCCTCCTGGGTGTTGGGGTGGAAGACCTTGGCATAGATGTCGATGGAGCACTTGGAGGAGGTGAAGATCTTCTTGTTGGGGTAGCTGATCTTCTGGACGGTGTAGCATGTCGTAGACTTGGAGTTGGACTGGAATGTGGGGCTGACAGTTGCCTTCCCCGCATTTGAGGCGCACTGTTCGCTGATCTAGGAGATGGGCTGAAGCGATTAGGACTTGGACTACCCCTATTCGTACTGCTCCTGTGACTTTTCTCCATCTATGGAAACAAAACTCTTCAGTGTTTCAACAAAGAAGTACAAAACATCAAATAGCTCAATTGTAAAAAGACACCTCGAAGAAACTGCATCCAGCATGATCACAACATGCTCATATACCAACAGTTCAATCACACATACCGTGGATGATCTTGATATGGAAATGGGTTGACTACGAGTTCGGCCCCTGGTTGCAATAGTATCTGGAGGTGGGTCATCATCCAATGAAGGGAAAAGAGGTGTATCTGGAGGTGTTAACAACCTTGAAATTGATAACACGTAATGTTTTGTGAGAACAGTCGATTATTCAGCTTGAAACAACCATATGATAAATAAGTAACACTAAGTACCGTTAAAATAGGTACTCAATTTCAACCATTATTAAAAGATTCTTACAAGCCAGTTTGACTGAAAGTAAATAAGTAATCCACCATAGATGTAGTTAAGCAAGAATTTATACGGACCAAACACAGACATACAAAAACGCTCTAAATATAAGCAATTGGTGATTTAACAATAAATCACCAGGAATGGGAATAAGGCCACTAACCAGTCATAGTCATTTTTATCCCCTTCTGCATTAATAAGCAAGTGGCTATTCTCTCCACGAGAAGGAGTAGAAATATCAAGCTTCAAATCTGAAAAATGCCTTAACTTTGTAGCTGCACAAACAATCAAATAGTGAATGAGAAGTGCAGTATTGACGGGCAAATTAAACTGGCCGGGCTTTTATATTTGACAACACAAAATGCTTAAATGATAAAATAGAGTTAGCTCATAATTACAAAATGAGTCCTCTAAGTCCTCGGCCGACTGAAGCAGGAAATCCTCTCTTTCTCGGGTTTGCATCTCATTAAACAAAGCAAGATCGTCATCTTTTTCTCTTATACACACACCACTCTCAAAGCTGTGGCCTCGCTTATGATTGCTGCCCCTCAGCTCACTGCCAGGAGAGCTCCTCAATGCTGTTGGTTGAAGATAGAGGATACCCCTAACAGGCGCCTAAAGAATAGTGCATATAACAATACATTAGGTCGCTGAGTGAACAATTTTCTGTAATTCAACCATGTATGTAAACCCACCATGACCATGAGTAACAACAATATTCAAAAACCTAACGCCAACATTCATACAGATGCGAATTAACGTAAAAAAAACAAAAAAAAACTCTCTTCCAATAGCTTGTTTCAAAGATAAACTTCAAACGATCTCTACAAACAGCCAAATCAAAAACACGCAAGAAAACAACAAATTCACACACTAAATCAGAACAACCTGAAACGAAATTTGACAGCAAACAAATGAGCAATTTGCAATCGAAGCCGAAGAAACATAAAGATTTTTTACCATAGCATGAACACAGCTTCAGATGCGGTTGAATCCTAAGACGCGCAGGCGATTGAAGGAGATTGGCAGAAACGAATTACGAGGAACTAAGCAGTGGCGATCTCTAGTGAACAGAAACTACAGTAGCAATTTATTGATCATAATGGTGTGAGGTTGAAGATAGTGAAGTAGTAGGGTAGTGGCGGAGTTGAAGATCTCAGATTGAGGTGAAAATTCAGGGAGTGGAGGAGGGGGCGGCGGATCTACAGCGGCGGTGGCGATACAGATCGGAGAAGAAAGAGATCGGCCATGAATCAAGGAGACCTAAAAGAATTTTCCGGCATTTTCTCACACGAAAATAACTGGAGAAAGTGAAAATTAAATATTGGGGAAGTAACTAAACCCCCCTCTGTAATCTGCGGCTTTAGATTATTAGGCTTCTTTCCTCGCTTCCAAGCTTTCGTTTTCCTTTTCCTCCCTCACTTAGCTTTTTTTTTTTTTTTTTTTTCTTTTTTTCTTCCATGCTCTGTTTTTACGATAATGCCACTGGTTCTAGATTTCAGGCACAAAAGTTGCTTTGGTCAACCGCTCTCCCCCAAGCATCTAACAAGAAAAGAAACGGAAAAAAAAAAAAAAAAAGTACATACAGCAATGCACCCATTTTGATTAAGAAGTGTAGGAATCTTCCAACGGGTGTTTAATCCACTCAATTCAATTCAACCAAATGGCATCCAAGGTTGAGGGTTAAGATGTACGATTAAAATTTAGTTTGACGTCTTGAATTTAAGTTTGACTCTGAGTTGGTACATTAAAAAAAAAAACTCAATTCAATTTAAAGAGTTGGTTTATTTATAGACATATTTAAGTTGAATTAAGCTAAGTTGGAATCAAATAAATAAAAATGAGTTGGAGTGATTCATAGGTTAACCTAATGAGAATTTAATATTAATTTTAGAAAATATCGAATTAACATTGAATTTACTTGCCAATAATTACTTAAATTATTAAATTAACACAAAATCAAAAAAAAAAAAAACAAAAAACAAAACAAAAACAATTCGAGACACACGTTGGAATGAGTTTAAGGGAAGACTCGAGTTTGAGTTTGATTACGGGTTTCAGAGAGTACAATAAAAATAGGGTTACATGCTAATAAAAAGAAAGTGAGAGAGAATGAGAGAAAGTAAGAGTTTAGGTGGTTGTATGAATTCTTAAAAGTGAATGTGTCTATTTCTAATATATTTTAGAAATTGGAAGGGGAATATAAAAGAATATAAGAAAAAGAATTAGGATTTTTTTTTATATATAGGGTGAATTGTATTGATAAAATCCTACCATATTTAAATTAAGTAAAAAAATATGTTAATTGAATTTAATTAACTTTTAATAATTAAAAACCAAAAAGGAAATAAACAACTTATAATTATTTTCTTAAAATATGGAGAGTTACATAACAATAGGTTTATATTTATTTTAATTTATATAATTTCTCTACTTTTTTTAGAATGTCGACCTGATGAAGTCATTTTTTCCATTTGAACTAGATATTAAACCAACCACCCTTGTAACCTTCCGCTCTATGTGCACCCCTACAACATAGTGAAAAGCTTTCTTATCTAACTAATGGCTCATATCCAAGCTTCCATCTACAACCTATTTAAACAACTTCCTCCCCCACAAGATATCTGACCATGCATAAGAGTAAAGGTGTATAAAAAAAACGAGTAATTCGAGCAACTCGGACTATCCAACCCAAACCATAAGGGTAGGGTTGGGTTGGTTCTTGGGTTGGCTAATTTTTGGCTCGTTCCACCCAACCCAACCCGAACTAAGAATATATTACGTATACTATGTGTGTATGTAACATAAAATAATAAGATAAATTTTTAGCATACTTGTAAGCTGTCTAAAAACAAAATATGTACTAATAAGATAAGTAGTAGGTTGAAAAGATGCATCTTTTTAAACATATTTATGAGCTTATAAGTTGAATCTTAGAGAGAAAAAAGATGAGTGACATAACCCGAGAACCCAACCTAACCCAATCCAAAAATCTAGAGTTGGGTTGGGTTGCACTTATGCATAGGGTTGGACAGGTTGGCAAATTGGCCAACTCGAAAAGTTGAATTGGTCTGAAAAATTCATTTATCCTTATCCAATTCGGACCATGTACACAAGAGATTACTCGTGACAAAAGCATTCATGAAGTCAGCACGAGCAAAAGTACTTACCTCCATAGAGTTTTAACTAAAAAAACTCTTCAGATTTATACGAGGCTTCGAGTGTATTTAGCAAGTAAAACTTGATTAAAAAGATAAAAGATTACGAAATTCATACTCCCTTCTACTTACTAACACTTAATTTCATCCAACTCACTCGTTGCGTTTTCCTTTTATCCTCGTACTAGGCGCTCCACCTCCAATTCCTCATAAAAAGATTCCATAATTTTGAAATGAGACATAGAGTCCGTCAGGATAGCCTAGACAACAACTTTAATCAAGACTACCTTGCCCCTTTGGATAAGATTTTCTCCTTCCATTTGTTTTGTTTATAATAATTACAAAATCGATAACCAAAATTAACATTTCCCAATAGTTTGTGTAATTATACATGGCCTCCTTTTTTCAATAATTATTAAATTGGAGGCAAATTAAATTGGTATTCCATATGGTAATTCAATACCCATACTTATATGTTGTGATTGTTATAGCAAACTTAATGTTTAAGACAAAAATGAGCACAACTCAACTAATATCTTGTACTGACGACTTCGAAGTTAGAAGTTCGATTCTCTATCCATATTGTTAAAAATAAACTTAATGTTTAATAGAATAGTTCAATATGTAAGCATTCTTAACTAAAAAAAAAAAAGAGTCTAGTAATTAATGGGTGAATTAACACTTTTGAAGAATACCTAATTCTTTTTTTATTGAGTTTTGTTTAGTTGGCTTTTTTTCTTTTGAGATTACGACGATTAGGGGTGGGGCGACTTGAATATAAGAGCTTTTGATCATTAAGGATACATTAATTTCGTTGAGATATTGTTTTTGTTGGCTTTAGTTGACACTTTAAGTAGACACACGCTATTAACATTTTTCCCCACAAATTAGTTAGATTATATATATATACATACGAATATATTTTTTCTTCTTTTTTTCTTATATTTATAAATATTCGGATCAATTTACACATATCTTGACTATTTTCATGGGAATTACATGATTTTTAGATATCAATAAAAATTAATTTAGGTGACAATAATAAATTGAACTAATAATTTTTTTTTTTTTTAGGTTTTTTTTTACCCTAAACCAATTCATAAATGGTTTTATAGTCAATATCTTTATAATTGTTTTTTTTTTTTAGTACAATATCTTTATAATTGTTAAATAATGAAACATGTATGTGATGTTATCTGTTAGATGGTTTTTGCATGGTTGAACGAGTAGGGATGTAAATAATTGCACGTTTCCTTAGTTGAAATATAAATGTGAGAATTTGGCACCAAAACATGACTAATTTCTAAACAATATCAAATCAAATTCAATTGTGAAACTAATATTTTACACTACTGTATTTATTATCGTTGCTACACCCTCAAACTTTCAACTATCAATTATTTTTAGATTTATGAAGGCTAGGGAGTGTCCAAACAATTGATCAACTCAACTCAATTTTACATGTTGAATTATCAACTTTTTTGGATTTAATTGAGTTCGAATAAATAAAATTATAATTAATTAGGTTGGCACCTAAAATTATTTTTAGATTAATTTGAGCTCAACTTTAAAAATTATTATTTTTTACTTATAATGTCATTATATATGCATGTATTTATTTTTATTTTATTTTATTTCATTATCATTTTTTGACATTTTAATCTTAAAATTCTTAAAAAATATGTTTGTAAATCTTTAGATGGTATATTTCTTAATATAAATTTAAAGTAGAAGTCAATAACAAATATATATTATAATTTTTTTTTAAAAAATTTAAAAACTCATGTACCCCTAGTTATTGCAATTAAATAGTTCCATATAAAAAAATGGCACATACTATCTCTAATATACAAGCTTAGCATAATTAACATTTAATAATGTAGTATATTTTATTAACTATTTTTGCAACTTTATTTTGATTTGATTTGAAGGCTACTAAAGGGAGAGGGTAGGGGAAAGTGAGGAAAAAACCCAGCTCTGTTTATAGATTTATAAATAATTGTGAGTTATGAACCTCACATAATTTTTAAATAGCATTATGACAAACAATAATAAATGACAATCTTTTCATATATATATATATATATACTAGGGGCATATTAGAACTTTCTCCATGATAGTGAGGTATGGAAAGGGATTAGATTGACATGGTCAGTAGAGCAACTAGGATTAGGATTAACAACTAATCTCTAGCTCCTAATTAAAAAAATAAAACTTAAATTAATTAAATTAAAAAGGGACTAAATGATGTCGTTTTAATTGGTAGGTGGTCACTCAGACTTGTAGTGAAGATTTTGTTGTAATCAATAATCATCATCCAACTCTTGCTTTCCCATCCAACGTCAAATAAGTATATTATAATACTAAAAAAAAGTATATTATAATACTTGCTTTTTTTAATTAAATTTTGCATGTATTTCAAGAAATTCTTTTTGTTTTATTCTCCTACTGAATTCTTTAGGATCACAACTTACAAATATTTAAATTTTATTGTTCCTTTCACATTCTACCAAATGAATGTGTAGCAATGATGTCGTTGGTGGATGGGGGTAATTATACTATGCTGCCTAAAGTCAAAATTGGGATAGAAATATTGGTGAAGGGAAAAAAGTGAGGCTTACGACGGTTGGTTGTTATTTATGTTATATTTCATGATTGTGGAATATATGACCGAATTTAGAGAGGGATGAAGAGTTAGTTTGAGAAATTATTTTGAAAAGTTATTTTGAATAGTTATAAATTGAAGGCTGTAGTAAAAAATTCATTTGAATGTGATTTTTCTTAGAAGAATTAGAGTAAAAAATTTATTTGGATGTAGATTTAAAATGAGTAGTTATTTTGAGTAGTTAGAAAAGAATGATTAAAAATAAGACGTTATTTTGAATGATTGGAAATGAGTGGTTATAAATGATTGAATAGTTATAAATGAATGATTAGAAATGAATGGTTAGAAATGAGGAGTTATTTTTAAAAGTAAAAATGAGTAGTTATTTTGAGGAGTTACAAAAACTTGTTTGGATGTAGATTGTCAAAGAAAAGTTAATAAATCCTCCTTAAATATGGCAAATAAACACCCCTCGATGTTCAATTTAATTTATTCTTTATTGATTTTAATATATACAGTATATATTACTCTAAGTATGAATTTTGATTAATGCAATTAACAGAAATTTCCTAATTGTGGAATTTATGACAGAATTTAGATGTTCAATTTAATTTATTCTTTATTTATTTTAATATATACACTATATATTACTATAAGTATGCATTTTGATTAATGCAATTAGCTAATTTTTCCCAACTTCTTTGTTGAGCTGGTTTGTTATTTTTTTCCCTCAATTAGGTTGGGTTGATTTATTCAAACTATCAATTTCAATGTCGATTTTCGGATGAATTTGTATAGCTATTGTTGTGAAGTTATTTCATTTTGATAATTAGCCATTTTTGTAAAGTGTGACAGTAATATACTTCCAGTATACAACTTAATTTATTAAATGTTACTTGTTGGCCAAACTTTGGCATATACATCAAATTCTTTCAATATATACACATGAAAGTAATGCTTCCAAGTTTCTACAACTTTATAAATTAAGTGAATACTAAAAGTATCCTTAAAAAAGGGATGTTTGTAAAAAATCAAAATTTATTAAAAATGTTATGTTCTTAGTTCAACATAATTCTATAATATATATCTTTTAGTTTTTTTAGTACAACAACAAAATATTAAGAAATTCGATCATACGACTTCATATTTGAAGATACGGCTTTTAGTTAAACAATGTGTGTGGTAAAACTATAAATTAACTCATAATCAAGAATAATTAGATATGGATAAATAAAAGGAAAAAGGCCATTAAACTTCTTGATTTTATTTTGGATCCGTATAGAAATGTAGTGTTGCATTAACATAATGTATCAAGTAAAAAAATAATTAGAGGTTCAAGTTTCGATTGTGGTTGAATTTCATAAAAAAAAAAAAAGAAAAGAAGAAGATAATAATAATAATTACTTTAATTACAAATACAATTATTAAAAAAAAAAAAAGAGAGAGAGAGATCATTTTTCATATCATTTCTTTCCTCTAAATACCTATAAATTGAAAAATGAAAAATACCCGCTGGACGTAGAGAGTTAAGACGTCATAAATGCAATGAAAAGACAGTTCAAACAATTGGGTACAGAAACAACGACGGCCTCTCCACGCCCTCAAATCAAATGTGCTGAATTTTATCAATTCATAAATATTCGTTTATATTATTTAAAAAATAAAAATGATAAAAATCCATCTAAAAAGAAAAAGGTTAGAAAAAAATGTTGCCTCGGGCAACGGAACGCGACATATCGCCCGCCTTTTCCAGTTCACACGTGTGGCCCGTTTTCTGCCCGTTGAAACTCAAACTCAAACTCAAGGAAGTCAGTGCATCAGCGTGTATTTTGTGGAATTGGATGAAAAGCTGGGGGAGTTAAAAGTACAAAAAGTAGATTTTCACCCAATCCTCCAACTAATTATGCAATGCATTTACTTTTTAGATTTTACTCAAATAATTAGATACCCAATATACATATACATATATATCATTATTACTATATTGAAAGGTAAAATGTTAATAAGTTATTGAATAAATTATAAACTAGTGAACGTTAGAATTTAATTCTGATAATCGTAAAATCTAAAACTTAGTTCATATCATAGTTTTAAAAGTTAAAATTCAAGTCTCTATATTTTAATAAAATCTAAAAAGTAGATTTTGTCATTCATAATTGTTGGCGAATTAAATTTGTAAAAGTCAATTATTTATGTGTCCATAATAATATGAGTTGAGTGATTGATTGAACAAAAAAAAAAAATCTTTTACAAGTATATAGTTACTTATATGTACTTAATTAGTCAACCCTTACGAATTATAAGAATTATTGTTTACTTTTTAACGAATTATAGAGACTAAATTTTAGTTTTTAATATCATATGAACTAAATTTTAACTTTTTTTCAAACATTAAAGAATAAATTTTAAATTTTAAAATTATAAGAACTAAATTTTAATATTCATCATTCATCCAACTAAATAGACTAAATATATTATTTACCCTAAATTATTTTATCTAAATGAATATTAATGAATTATCTTTTTTTTTTTTTTTAAGTACAAGTTGGGAGAGGAGAGAGTCAAATACCAATTATCGGTATCGAATTACGATCATGTTTGTTGAACTGAATTTTCACCAAATAATGAATTATCCTAATTATTCGAATTTGAATGATATTGGTTTGATATGTCTTTTTCCTATAAAAAAAAGATCAACCAATTACACGTCTTATTTTTTGTTTTTTAAATGTGGAATAATTGGCCATTACTTTTATATTTATTTATTATTCAAACAATTTTAAACCTTATATTTATTATTCATGCAACTATTCATTGAAAGGGTAGACGACCTGATTGTTTTATTGTTTAGTGGTAATTCAATTCAATACCATGATCACAGATTCAATTTTGAGAATCAATAATTGACTCTAATTTATTTGAGAACAGTAATACTCTCTACTCTTTGTAGGGTGAGTGGTATAACCTAGGGAGATTTCCCTTTTTCTTGACTCCACTTAGGAGGTTGATTATACTAGTTTGGTTGGATGATTCATGAAGGTTTTCTTTGAAAAAAATCATGTGGATTTGTTTTATTTAATTATTTTTTAAAATGGACTTTCAAAGACATCAAAAGTTATGAAGGGCAGCACAATTGGTCGAAGGTCTAGGCTTCGAGAGCATACTTATTTTTGAGGTCCCGAGTTCGAGACCCTCTGTTAAGTTTAATATCCAAAACCGTCTGATGTATCTCAATGCTACGTCCTAAAAACGAATCAGCGATGTCCCATGTATAGGGCAGCGAAGCTCCGATTTTCAATTTGCAAAAAAAATGTTTAGACTCCAAAAGAAATAGAATGACATCCTGTATGACCCAATAACTAAGAAGTTACAGGTTCGAATTCTCATATAAATCCTTATTAGATTGACAAATTTTTATGTGTGAAATTCTCATGTTAAAGATTATATTTCATATACTGATTAAATTTGTTAGATAACTAAATGTTAGTTTATTAGTTTTATTGGTGTAATGTTAGTTAGAGTTTATCTCTATTATGTAAATGTCTATTGGGTCTTTAGGTTTAGATTATTGTTTTATTATCTTACTATTTATTGTTGCTTTAGGTCTCAAGTATAAAGTGTATTACAATGTAGTTTCCATCACCTTCTTTAATATAAAATATTCTCTACCTTCTCTTTATAATGTATTTGTCACGCTCTAAAACTCTCACATGGTATTAGTGTCCCAAACCTAATCATATCTAATGAATCTTCTTCTTCAATGTCTTCCTGGAAATCAACCCCTTCGCCGATTGTAAAAACTACTGCTCACACGAGATTTCGATATATAAATAGGATCGAGACACGTGTAAATTAAGAATTTGAATTTTATATTGATTTGAATATGTGCAATGTGGATTACAATCTCTAATTTATTCCTCTGATTCTTTCTCTCTTATATACATATATCTCGAGGGCTATATAACTTGTACTCGAGGTAGAACTTGTCTCAAGGACTTTGCAGCTTGTTCTTGAGGTTAACTTGTTTCGAGGGCTTTGCAGTTTGTTCTCGATGTTGGATTTATTTTGAGGGCTTCACATCTTGTTCTCAAGATTGACTTATTGATCTTCTATGATGATTAACCTCTGATGATCGGTCGTTGACTTGTTGATCTTCTATGTTGATCGGTCTTTGACTTGTTGATCTTCTATATTGATCGGTCTCTGACTTGCCAATCTTTGATCGGTCGTTAACTTGTTGATCAGTTTGAATGATGCACTTGAAGAATATGATGTGTGTTCCTCATGTTTGCTTGTCGGTTTCTGGAATTTCTTGACATTTGATAACTCTCAATTAGAGAGTTATTTAGTCCTCCAATTAGGATGTTTTAACGAAGAATCAAGCATTATTATTTGTTTTCAGTACATAGAATCATTTACGAATAGGGAATTAATCTTAAAATGCATTGCATGTAGCAGAGGAGGCTAGGATTAGAAATATTAAGAAACAGAGAGTTTTGGCGTCAAAATATTAATGCTTTTAGCATTAGTGAACGCATTTCAGGAACCCTTTGTCTTGTTAATTTGTTGCTATCATTTCAGAGTTTTAGGAATACTGAGAATGTTGAGCCATGCCTGCATCAGAGGAGTTGAATTGAAGAGAAGAAAAGCCATTTCAAGAAAGCGCCAATGTTTTCAGCATTCGCTCAATGACATAATGGTTTTCTACAAAATTTGCAATCCTGAGCAGTGTGAGAAAAGCTAACACGTGGTCCCTCTACTGTACGTCAGATCTTGTCGGCCCTAAATTGGAGAGCAAGACACCTTTTGCCCTAAAATTGCAGCCGTTGATCTATTATGAAGTTGTGGAGTCTATAAAGGAATTTTTTGGGATGAAGAAAGGGCTGCGACTTTGCTGGAAAATTTTGGAGTGACCGATTTGGACGCTGTCAAGAATCATCAAGAGTGTCATTAGTGTTTGCAGCATTTATTTTCGCTCTTCTACATTTTCTTTTTTTAGAACTTTCTCCTTGTGTCTTCATTTGTAGTTTTCGTCGTTTACCTTCTATATTGTAGTTTTGAGCACGGATTTTCTACTGGATGTTCGTTTTATAGCTCTTTGTAGAACTTTAATGCATTTTGAAGTTTTCTTCATCTTCTTGTGGGTCGCTTTGTGTTGTTTACTACTTTTCGGTTATATCTAAGCTGGTTGGTTACTGTTTCATTGTTGATCTACCTTCATCTGCTATTATTTATTTCACAAGCTTCTGTTGCATAATGTTTACAGCATTCCCACCTTCTGTTTCCGTTATTTTCAGCATAATCATGAGCTAATTTCATATAGGTAAGGGTTGAGGGGACGAGTGTGTGTTGCATGTATCTTGGGAGCAGGGGGATGTTGGACTAAGACATAATAGGCGTTTTAACTAAAAACATGTTTCGACTGATCATCCATTCATGTTTGCTTTTTATATCATCTCGAAAGAGAGACGGATTAGAGTAATACTATTCATGTCCATTAGTGTTATTGTTAAGAACTCCTACTTATTAAAAAGGGAGGCTAGAAATAGTCACCTTGCTAGTGCGCATTTCATTGTTTGTAGCTTCAAGTTTAGACGCGAACGCTGAAACTCGAAGAGTAGGAGTGCATCTCAAAAGAGAGCATTAGATCACATGTTGTGCGGAATCCACTTCTCACCATAACCTCACCTTTGATGCATGTTAACCACACTCAGCATACCTTTAACCCGAACCTATCACCTCATTAGAGTATTTTATACGGTTTCCAGCAATTTTATTCTAGTACAATTGCATTAAACAAGTTTAGTATTATGTTATTATTATCCTCTGTCTAAGGTTAGCAGCATTGCTTGTATCGCAGTTAACTTTGTTAGTTTAGCAGTGTCTTTTGCATTCCTGCTGCATTTGCATGTTATTTAAATTAGTGCTAAATAGAAATACATCTACCACCACAAATCTTTTTTTTTTTTTTTTTTTTTGTTCGAGTCTTTTCACCTAACACTTATTTAGATAAATCAGTCCATGTTGAGAATGACTTTATTTTATTACTTGACTATGATTGACCACGTATGCTTGCGTGCTATCTGTTGGATGCTTGAAACATCGCGTGTTTAAGTATATTATTCGACAATATTTTCATATATTAATTCGAGCAGTGTCAACAGATCAACCTTCAAAGTGATTTTGGACTTCAAAAGGGTGTTTGATCCTTGAAGATTTGGAGAGTCTTCAATTTGGTGGAATTCTCTCTAGAGCTTCAAATCTCCGACCCCATCAAATGAAGAAGAGGTCTTCTATTTATAAAGCTCTATGAATCATGGACTTGGGCTTTGATGGGCCTGGCCTTGGGCTTGCCCTTTTGGACTTGGATTATCTGGTTTGGTTCACTAAATGAACTTTGGTCTCGTTTAATTTTGACCCAAATTCGAAATAAACTAACTTTTGGCCCAATTTAATGTTGAGAAATATTGTCCCAAAATTTAATTTAATTTCGTCACTAAATTTGGGATAATGATGTGACAATTTATGATTGGCTGAAATTTTTCAGTTAACAACTACCAAACCCTCCTCCTTCAACAAAAACCAAACTCTTTTATTTTTTTATTTTTAGAAAATTTCTTCCAATTTCATATTTTATGACATTTCCCCCCCTTTTTCTACAATATGAAGTCTAGTTTTTTGGAAGTTCGTGAGCATCTTCCTCATAATTTTCAAATTCACTCTTTGTGAAAACTTCAAAATCTGAACACCATCTCTCCTAATGTCTCATTTATATCTCTCATCGGTCTCTCTATTCTGTAAAGTTAATTGAGCCTTTAGATTTATATTAAGGTTTTATTGTTGTTTTACGTTTAGTGTAAAGTGTGGCATAATGCACCCTCCACCATTTAATTCTCTACTTCTTTTTATAATATTTTTACCTCTCTAAAATTGTCACAAGGTTCAACAACATTATTAAACAACTTTAGCCCTTCTAAAAAACAATGTTGAGCCAAATGAGGCATCAAGCTAAATTAGATTAGTTGACTTAGTCAAAGTTGTCAATTAACTAACGGTCTCTTAATTAGGTTATCACATGTCTACGAAACTAAGTTAGGAAGGATCTACTAAACATGAATATTTGTGACAAAAGAAAATAGATTAAAAGGCTATGAACTTGAAACGTCCATTATTAGGGCATATAATTATTTTTTTTAGGTATGCATAAAGTTTAACTTTCAATATATATACTCTTTGGCTGTTAAAAAGATGGCATTTGTTAGAATTATTATTTATTTTTAGTTCAATTATTGAAGATGGAAATTCAAATTCATGATTTGTTGGTCATACACGTGTCAATTAAGATATTATTCTAGTTTCAAACTTTATCACCCCTTGATTTTATATTCCCAAACATTAGAATATACTTGTGTACAGTAAATTGTCTATTTATTCTCTAAAGTTGTAGTCATTGAAGCAAATTTGTTATTAATGAAAACAAGTATCTAATAAATTAATACACTTCGAGTTTGATAAGTTTAATATTGATTTTTTTATTTGTTTAATATTTTAAAAAAACGTCATTTTTAATTAATTCTTATTCTTTTGATTATTATGTTATTCACCCGCACTAAACTTTCAATTTTGTGATTAATTGGTCATTAATCTATTTAAATATATTTAAATTCATAAAATTATCAAATTCAAAATTAAAAGTTTGATGTGTTACTAGACACAAAATTCAACAGCTAGCAAGAGTACTAAATCTATGTGCACCCAATAATTAAGAAGTTTTGAATACTCCTACAACTAAAAAAAAGACATAAAAGTCAACATAGTATCTATATGTTTGTTAATCTTTAAAAATGTTGAATATTAGACACACAACAACTCAGAGTTAAAGTACTTAACTGACATTTTCAAAGTTTATTAAATTAAAGTTGAAAATTTAAAGACCAATTTTATATTTCTAAAATTTTCGAAATCTATGAAACACAAATTTTTTTGACTAATATTGACGTTTGACAAAAATGAGGAAATATTATTCTAGAAAACATTCACGAATATATAATAATTTTATATCAGAGTATTAAAAAGGGTGGTGAACGAAATTAGGGGCGGATCCAAAATTTTTTGTTTGGGGGCAAAAAATTAATATATATACGTTTTTTTTATTCTAATTCTAAATGTTAAAGGGTTCAATTTTACACTCTTACCTTAATAAATTTCTAAAATTTTCAATATTGTTCTTAAACTTTAATTTTTGTTTTTAATAGGTCCTTCAATTTTAAAAATATTGAATAAATCAATCACATAAATCAACCTTTTCGGTAGATTTAAATAAACATATATATATAAAATAAACGTATATGCAAGGAAAAGGAAAAAAATAAATGATTTTTTTTAAAAGGAAAAAAACGTTAACTTAAAAGTACAGATAAGAATGTGTTTATATATAAATATAAGATTATATATAAATATAAATATAAGAGTATATATA
>JBBMKA010000015.1:12783674-12811189 GCA_037833695.1 Sechiopsis laciniata
ATCTTCATCTTCAAAACATGGGTAGAAAATCTTGACGGCCCAAAAGCTTGAAAACTTCTGAACACCTAGCCTTATTCAATCACCGGCTCGAAGAACTCGAAGTTTCATTTCTACGGCGCATCTCTCCTCGTTAAAGTAAATTACTAAAGTTAAGATTGTATAGATAGAGGGGCTTATAAGTTGATGTTGAGCCTTAATATAATGCCCACAGACTGGAAACCATGCTTGATGTTGAATACAGCAGCTAATGGTAGGAGAAACGCACAATATTGTGAAGAAAATCAAGGAGATCGGAAGAGTGATCGATGTAGCATAACAATGGAGAAAATAATCTCGATGATGCTGTCTACAATTGCACATACAATTGCACATCTTGTTGAAGATGACCATGGCGATGCCGGTGTAGGTGCAACACAACAGCGAATCCGAATAAAGACCTCAATCCGGTGAATATAAGCAAATAAAACACAGCATCTAATAATACATTTTTGTAAACAGGCCACAGGATGTTCAATTCTATAAACCATACCTTCCACATGTAATAACATTTATTGTTTATTTCATTTCCGTCCACATCCACGGGTAGTTACAAAACAAGCAAAAGTACTGCAGGATGAAGAAACGAGGACACAAGCATCAAAGCACCAGTCGCCGAGCTTAAACTTTGAATAAACAGAGAACCATTATTAAAGCACCTAAGAATGCACATGGCCAAGAAGAAATTCCATCCATGTCAAGCTTTCTTCATGAAGATTCCGGGGCTATAACAGAGATACTAAACTTCCCGCACATTATGCAGATACCAGGACTCGGAAATTGGACCGATATCAGCTCCGCTTCCCTTTTTCATAGCCTCGGAGCTGAGCTTAGTCGGGGCAGAGTACATCCTTGAAGAATAGACGTCGTATTAGAAGAAAAAAACGTCCCCATCTTCCTCTCTAACCATCTCGAACCCTTCAAGCCTCCACAACAAGTAAGAATGGTACTGATGGAGCTGAGCGTTCCCATATCTACACCAAATTCATCACTAACGGAATGATTGAAATCCTAGATCCTACACAGATCTTCATCCAAGTTGATCGAATATATGCATACATCAAACAATGATAGTGAAAAACCTTCTGCAGCACAAGAGACAGTTTGTCTTATTCCCTCGCTAATTAGCACCGTGAATTTGATGTCTTTCTGGTCAGTAACAGAAGCAATCGTCCGATGTGCTACTTATTCTCTTAAAGCACACTTCAACCTTGATTTTTTTTTTCCCCTTCAATAGTGTATTATGATTAACATGGCAGCTGGCTTGACTCTATAGCCAATATTAAAATAGAACAGGAACCATAAACTTATAAGATTCTAGCTTTTTTTCTTTTTTATGAAGCCAATTGAGCAAACTCACATCCATACCAAGAGTTAATTAAAAGTCAGGCTACTTGCCCCTCTAGCCATGAAGATAGCCATCTTCCCGTTCCCCAAAATAAAATGGACCAGACTGATTTCTCCAATCCTGTTTCTCTTCACATGTCAGTAATGGCTTCCAACAATCTGAGCAAAGTAATTCCAAACTAAAGGTTTCCACATACTCATTCTCATCAACGCATCGGCCACACTGAACACACCGTGATATACAAAGCGTGCATGCCCTACATGCCTGAGTTGCATGTCCTTTACCCTGGCAACCATCCTCTGGGCAATCATAGACAAGCCTCAGGTTTTCACATCTTGGACACAATTCAATATCAATAGCACGTTCATCATCACAAGACACATAAAAATTTCCCCTGTGATAAAAATGTGGCTTATAAGAATTTTCCTGGATAAGGCTGCAGTTACTTCCCAATAAGAACTTCAACTCTTCAAAATGCTCTTGTGTCACTCCGTATAGTCCTCCAATTCTTAGACATTTCACTCCTTGGGTACCCGTCAACTTGAAGGCCCTCAAGCTACTAACAACACCTTCAATAGTAAGTCTAGTACATCCAGGAACAGACAACTGTATAAATATGCAGATGACAAATATTTTAGTAACATGCTAGGTTGGTAACTGATGAGTATGCAGTGTTAAGAAATCAATGGCATATTTACACTTATGCGAAGTGGTTGGAGTGTTCATCTCAAAGAAATATCTTGTTAAACATATCCCAAGAATATCTGTTCTAATTTATAAAAATGGCAAGTTGTTGTGGATAAATAAATGCTGAAAATGAGCTACCTTGTGGCTATTAGTATTAAATGTCCAAAGAATGTTTGCCCTAATTTGTAAAAATGGTAAGTTGTTGTGGATAAATAAATGCTGATGTGAGCTACTCTGTGACTAGTAACATAATATATCCTACTTAGAATAGTCTTTGTGACTTCCAAAGAGTCATCTATAAAACAAAACCATCATAGAGTGGCCTAGTGGTCAAAAAGACCTCAAGTAACTAAGAAGTGATGGGTTCAGTCAATGATGGCCACCTACCAAAAAATTAATTTCGTTGTGAAAATAGTCAAGGTGAGCGTAAGTTGACCCAAACAGTCACGGATATAAAATAGTAATAGTGTTAAAATTTACAAATCAATGCTAAATAACAAAATGCAAAAAGTATGTGCAAGGCTCTCCGTCGTGCTTTTACAAATGTCTTTATATGTGCAAATGAACTAAACTAGGTAGCATATTCAAGTGCCAATATAAAGGAGAATAAACTGTTTACTCCAAATTAAGTTGACCAAACAACATAGCATACAATAAGACAAATTCAGCTAATTATGAAAGAGCCAAAAATGGAACAAGTTATACTTACTTTTGTAAGCCTAGGATTGCTTTCAAGCACACGCTTCAGACCCTCATCTGTAATTCTTAGGCATTCCACCAGACTCAAGCATTGCAGGTTACCAAGAGCCATGTTAGTTAATTGTAACAGCATGTCATCGGTAATCTTCTCGTTTAATGGTTGATCTATGTGGATGTTCCTCCATAAAAAGGGGTCTCCATGTACTGCAGAATGCAGAGATCTGCAAACTCTTCCAACAGAAAGTAGATCCTGAACACCCATATGGTAAAGAGCAAAGCTTAAGGCTGCATGAGGAGCTCCTCCATCTACCTCCGAATAGATGCAATTTGGCTCCTGACAATCAGCAGCCTGCTGCCCACAGCAGCTCAAAGGTTCATCATTAGCAAAAGAAACTTCATCCATACTACAGATGGATCCAAAATTACAACAGCAGGTCGCATCGCCAGTTTCCTTCCCATCACAGCTACACACCGGATTAGGCAACTGAACGCTTCCTTTAATCTCAGGAAACGCTTGGAACTTAAAGGAGCTGTTCCAAAAAAAATTCAGACCGGCAAATAACTCAATACTCCCTTCGCCAGCACCGTCCATATCACCAACACACTCAGCATAGTCCACTTCCATGTCCTCAAGCCATCCTGTAATGGCTGTAAAAGTGGTACTTATATCCATGTCAAATGGGTCAGCAGGTAAAACATCAAGAATGTCCTTGGAGACAGAGTCTTGTGAGCTATCAGAACATAGCTCCTTTCCACGATCAAAACACGCATCCATCTCCCGGCCACAATGCCATGACTTTCCAAAGCTATCAGAATTATTCTCAGGAATGCCTTCGACAATATAACCATTGGTGGAAATCCTCATTGGAGAAACTAAATTGTCCTCAGAAAAATGCACGGGAAATAAAGGACGACGAGAGAAATTAAGAGCCATCAAAGATCCTACCTACCCAACCTAAATCTACAACCTTTAATCCCCCAAAAGAAAAACTATGAAAAAAAATGTGAAATGCATAAGAAATCAAAAAAGAAAGAGAGGGGAAAAGTTGCGAGGAATAATTACAAGAAAACCCTCTATTTTGGATGGCAAACTAAAACAACGCACCAGAATTTTAGAGCTTCTTGCTAGGGGAAAAAAAATAAAAAATTTATAATCTTGACCAAAAAAAAAGGGGGAAGACAGAAAATCAATTATCAATCGCGTCAAAATTTTCTACATAATAAGAAGCGAAAACTATTTTTGCTTGCTTTGAAATGAACTCAAAACTAATTCCACAACTTATCGATCTCAATCTTTCTATATTCACCTAAAATACCACAATCAGAACTCTATGGAGCCAAATAAACCACCAGATACGAACGATAATTAAACAAAAAAACGTAATCGGAATGGTTGAAGAAGGTATTAAGAGAATGAAAACCTGAAAATGCGATGACGAGATAGAAAATACAAATCAAAGTGATTTGTACAGCGATGAACAACGAAACCCTATGAAGAACAGATTGAGTAATCGAGAAACATAACAGTGGATCGCTTGGAATCGAATCCTCGACGATTAAAGTTTTCGGGTGATTGGAATTTCACACGGAGAAATCGAAGAACGATTATCGTTTCTGGAGAGGAAATTCGACTCCAAGAGATTGAGAGAGCGGATGCCGATCGCGTTCGATGAGAGCGAGAGAGAGAGAGAGAGCGCAGGAAAGGACGAGATAATAAAAATAAAATTACCACCAAAAGTAAACAATTTTATTTATGTTTATTCAGAAAAAAATATATTAAATTTTGGAAATTAAAATAAATATAAATCGGAAAGAGGAAAAATTCAATTGTCGAAATTAAAAGAGAAAGTCAAGGAGAAAAGGACACGTGTGGGTTGATTGGCAGTGATTTTGTTGTGCACCTTTGATTTCGACGACAATGATTTTGTGGCCGTTGGATAGATCATACGGTCATAAGAACTTCATTTGTTTGATTCTATGAAATTTAAGCCGATGAGATTTTGTCAGGTGTACACAAAAAATCAACAATATGCAACTAAGGAGATTACCTTTTTTTTTTTTTTTACCAACGAGGTAGATATCTTAGGTGGAGGAAATTCAAAAAATAAAATAAACAATTTGATTAACACCTTGGTAAGAATTCAGTTGGTTTTAAACTATTTTGGTTGAATTTTATTATAAATTTATTTTGATTGAACGAATTATGATTTAATTTTTTTTATTGATATAATTAGTTATAGAGTTAAACAAATTTTTTGTTTCTACCACTCAAACTAAAAATAAAATTATATATGTGCGAGATTAATTAAAAATACATGTTATTAACATATTGACAAGAAACATGCATTAATAAGATATAATATAAGTTTAAGTATAATATCATGTTTATTTTTATTTTTTACATTTTTAGTTATGGTGTGAAAATTATAGAAGAGTAAGAAGATTGACACGACATTATAATCTAACTTGAATTATGTACTTCCATAAACTATAATACAATCGTAAATATCCTTCGAAATTAATTTAAAATATATATGTAATGATGCATTTGTTGAGATTCTCAAAACTTAACCGACATGGTTTATGAGTTGATAATGAACACGTGGCAAATTCAATTTTGATGGGTTAACAAAACAAAAATATATTGATTTCAAGAAAAAGAAAAAAAACAAAAATATATTTGTTCACACACACACACACATATATATATATTCATTCTTTTTTTTTATGATGAATTTAGAAGGTTACGGTAAAGATGGACACATTAGGCAAAGCTTAATACTTTATTCTGATTAAAAAAAAAACTCTATTCTATTTTAAAAATAAATTATCCAACTCATGTTTGTTTTATTTTGTACATAATAATTTCTCTCAATTGCTCTTTACGTCCAATAAAAATATTTAATCATATAAAACATCAAATCAAACTTTATTATAATAAAAATTAATGTAAAATAAAAAAATTTCTCAATTTAAAACCAATTCCCAAAAAAAAAAAAATTATAACATCTCATTTCCAAAACATTAATTCTCAGACAAATACTTAATTTTTTCAAATCACTTTCGCTTCTTCTCATCTTTTCTCCCAAACTCCAAAATCCAAATCCAATCATCCCCAACTATTCTTCTATAATTTATGTTTATTATAAGTATACATACACACACACAGATATATATATATATATATATATTTTTTTTTTTTTTAAATTGGGATATTTAAAAGTATAAATAGAACACACCTCAAGTTATACATACAAAAAGAAAACTACCCCCAAAAACTCTATTTTAGAATATAAGAAAAAGGTTAAATTTTCCATCGGTGCGATAACACTGACGATTACTTGCCATAAAATATTAAAGTACCGTTGAATTATTAATGGTAAGTAGAATAATTTTAATTAATTTTCCACATATCTTAAATTTTGGCGGAGCTGCCTTTGCGCAAAATTTCCCTCCATCGCAATTTCCGCTCGGCCAGTCAGAAAGGCGAAAGAAAATGGCAGAGATTGAAGGAAACAGTGTCAAAATGGACAAACGGAAGAGCCAAAGTAAGCTCATAGTCTTCACCGGCGGCGCCGCTCTTCTCGCCGTCGCTGTGAACCTTGCAATTGTTGCTATCAACAAACGGAAGAAGAAGAAAGGTACTTCTTACAGTTCCATTTCGCTTCTTCACTTCACTTTCGAGCTTTCTTTCATTTCAGTGTACAGTCAGTGTCGGTAGTATTGTGTACTGTGTTGGTGTTGATTGGCTTGTTTTTGATGACTAGCAGTGCTTCCAGGATTTGAGCTACGCGTTAACCTTTCGGCGTCGGAGATTCTGAATTTAGCTGATAGAATTACGGCGAAGTCGAAGAAGGTTCACGATGCTGTTGCGTCGGTTCCTCTTAACAAGGTGTCGACTATCTTCATTTTCTGCCAATTTATGTGTTTATCTGTACTCGCTTCTTTATATTTGTTTCTCTATTTTGCAAAGATAAGCATATGCAATTAGGACAGTGAAGGATTTGAACCGGATAATTGAATAACGTTCTTGATCCGTTTTTGTTGATAGCCAGTAGTGATGATTCTATGAAATTCTGTAAGCATTATAGTTATTTACTCTCATGGAGTTAGTTTAATTTTCAATTTTTTGTTTATATGGATTAACAAATTGTCAAGGGACGACAAACCGTTGAAGAATCTCCAAATTGATATGATAATGTCCACTAGGCTCAAAATGGCTTTGTTGGCCTCATACCAATGAATATTTTATCCACATTTATAAACCCATAATCTATCCCTTATTTAATCACTATGAGATTACTATCACTTTGTTTCTATTCTCAACGCAAATGTCAGTATAAATTCTGCCACATAAGTTTGGAAGTAATCAACAAGAACTGGGATGTAGAGATAAAAATAAGGCTACATGTGTGTAATGTTCATATCACAACTCCTTCTTTGATTTCTGATATGTTCGTAGTTACTCTTTATAATACCTCAACTGAAGCTTGCAGGTTACATATTCGAATGTAATTTCGCCACTGGCTGATTTAGAGGCCGAACAATTTCCGCTTGTGCAGTCATGCGTGTTTCCGAAACTAATATCTACTTCAGATGACGTGCACAAAGCAAGTGCTGAAGCAGAAAGGAGAATAGATGCTCATGTTCAAATGTGCAGGTATTACTAATTTTTATCTTTTTTATTTTTGAAAGATTTCATTTGTTAGGTATCTAAGATTTGCAGCAGGGTACTTTTGAAGGCTTAAACTGATTACACCTTGTCCCCCTGTCTATATGATTCAAGAGGCATATCCATACTTTAAAATTTCAATTGTTTGCCATGATATGAAGGAAAACAAAATGCAGCGAATTATGTATATGGATTCTCACTAATGCCATATGAATTGATTTTATTGAACAAGAAACAACAAATAAATTTTGGTTAAATTGAAGGCTTACAAACATGTCCCTATCAAACTATATTTCTTTCCGTAGTTTTATTTCATTGATTGTGAACAAACTTCAGAGCACGATAGATATACATGCTCTTGGCAGTTGAACTCATTGTTTTTTTACATATGGGCTGAATAGCAAACGTGAAGATGTGTATCGGGTTGTCAAAGCATTTTCTACTAGAAGGGAGCAGACAAATGCTGAACAGAAGTGTTTTATCCAGTGCATGGTATGGACTCGTAGTAGGTTGTAATATAGAGAGATCCTTATACTTTCTTTTCCTAAAAGTGTGATATGTATGTTTTCTCACAGTGGGAAAGATAGATACTAAATCCATCTACTAAGATAATTGCATGGAATACAATGTAGTCTAAAAATTAAATTGTAAGAACCAAGATGACAAGACTCTAATTTTATGTTGCCAATCTGAGGATTGGTGGATTAAGGAACCTAGTAGGCCTTGAGAAGGTTTAACTCTCCACCATATCAATTGTTGTTGTTGTTGTTTTTTTTTTTTTTAAATTTTTTTTTGTGGGTGAAAACATATTCAGATATTTATTTTTTGGAACTTGTTTTCCAAACTTATTTCAGCAAATGGCCAATTTCATGAACAACTGAAGATGTTTTGATCGCCAATGTATGTATTGTAACATCATTTTTTGAAGGAACCCCGTCGATCTGAAAAACAACTCTTCACCCCCCCTCTAATTGGTTTCGATGATCAACACTTCAACAGTCCAAGTTCCAAAATCTGCAACTGAAATATAGATAAAATAACCTACCTAGTCAATTTTTGTTCTTTTTTATGATATTTAAATTTACTTTGCTCCATTTGCTCAAAACATGTGGTGATTCTTTTCAGTCAGTGACAGGTTAGAGACTTTGAGCGGAATGGCTTAAACCTTACTTCAACGAAGAGGGAGGAATTGCTGCGATTGAAGCTGCAAATTGAAGAGCTAAGCCTCCGATTTATTCATAATCTGAACGACGATGGTACATTCATCCCTCTTAGCGAGGCTGAATTGGATGGTTTACCTAAAGAATTTGTTGAGGTTTGTGTTTTTTAACTTCGTATTATATATGTTAGTTGTATATTACGTTACATGCATAAAGTCTATACTGACCTATAAACTCCTTTTTGTTAGCTTTCCTTTCTGGTGGTATTATATCACATTTTTCTTTTGTTCGTGATTTTATTTGAAATCTCATGGTGTAATTTACTTGTAGATCTGAGGTTCAGGATGTTTGGAGTTCATTATGTGCTTTGGATATTCTTATTATTCAAACTAGCTTCATCAGGAACATCTATGCTTAGTGGTTATAAGCAAAGGTTTTAAAGGTTGACGTCGATGGAAATGTAGAGATCTCAATTACGCAATTGTTGATAGAAATATCAATAAAACGTTGACACTGATAGATATTTATGGAAAAATCAAGTTTTTAAATCAACAAATAAACATTTTAAATAAGTTCAAATTTGTTACTATTTGTACTATATTTACCTTTGTAGTAGTAGTATCATGTTATTTTCTATGGAATGATAAAAAAAATTATTCACTGTTTTTGTCGATGTTGAATTGATGGACATGTAGAAATGGCCAACAAGAGCTGTTGTTCATGAACCGGAAGGTTTATGACTTCGAATCCCCCAACCCCAATTGTTATTGAACTTAAAAAAAAAAAGATGGACATATAGAAATGTCTACATATCGGTGGAAATTTAATAAGGATGATGTTGGCAGTACATGGAAGTTACAAATAAAGATTTCTTTAGATCTGTGATTGAGAATAAGGGTAGCTTAACTGAAATTTTGAAGAATCTGTTCACTATGATATGTGATGGACATAATGATTTAAGTTTTAACCTTGTTAATTTGGAATATACCTTATAAATTTGGAGCTGCTCCAATTTTTTGGAACATAAGTTTTTGATCGATTTATTCCCACATACCGTCAACTAATGTACTTACTATATCTCTTCTCCGTACAGAGTCTTGTTAAATCTGAAAATGGAAAATTTAAGGTGATCTTGAAAAGCCATCACATTGCGGCAGTATTAGAACATTGCAAGGTACGCTCTTCTAAATGAAAAAGCTATTTGGAATACTGTCCAACTAATTCAAATTTGGACTCAACCTATTTATTTATTTATTTTTTTCCAAATCTAATGCCTTAATCAGATTCAGTCATGCATGCAGGGTTGTTTTAACTTGTTCCTTTTATTTTTTATTCTGTAATAATTTCTATCTTTATATTTTATCTTATCTTGCATCTGTTCTTAATTTGAACTACTACATAAAGTTAGATTCTCACGTAACCTTCAAGAACTTAATGCATATTATCTATATTTAAAATGTAAAAATTTTATAGAAAGAAGAAGTAAAGTTTGGGATCTTTAGTCCTTTATGAACATGATGCTGAATTTCTTCGAAAGCATTTAGCCTATAAATTTAAATGTTAGTTTTGGCATTTTGCATGATACATTAAAAACCGTGAAAAATCCAGAGCTGAAAAAAAAAAAACTTTAAAAAATTAGGGCAAACTTCTAGCTTTAATTGAAAGTCGTATCTCGCAACTTTTTGCATACAGACTCAATGGTTGATGTTTTTGAGTTGGGTTACATTACATTTGTGAAGTTCATATCATAGATTCGAAGGATAAATCTGTACTGACAATATTAACACTGCCCGTTTTAAGGTGGGCTCAACAAGGAGGATGGTGGCAATGGCATATGGAAAGAGGTGCGGGGAAGTGAATCTTACTATTCTAGAAAATTTGGTAATTAGCCTGATTATCTCTTCTTTTTTAGCTAATTTAAACTTCAAATTGGTTACTAGGTTCATTTTTTGTACTAAAAAAAAAACTGAAAGTCTGAACCTTTCACCTTATCCTTTCCACTAACGTATTACACTTAAATAGAGGGCAAGCTGTCGTGATTTCCTACTTTTTTTTTTCTTTCTAAAATTGATTTTACCAAGCAAATTTTAATTTGGTGGTCCATAATCTACTTTGACAAATAACATTTCCTTTTTCTAAAGACTATTTATGAATAATAATATTCCTATTTCATGTTTGTTGAAAGAAGTAAATATTGTTAAAAGATGGAAAATTGTTATATGTCTTCCACATCTGTATGAAATTAAAAAAAATTAGATTGAAATATGGTAGATTTGTTAGTGAAAACAAAGTGTAGATTACTCTTGGAAGAAATAGGTATGCTTCATTTTTCTAACCGATAACTTAAATATGATGGCCGAGCTTCAACTATTGGAGAACATTGCTTGCTTACGTGGAAGTTTCTAGAAAGTATCTGCTTAACATTCTTTTTAAATTTTCAGGTTCTTCTGCGTCACAAATTTGCACGTTTACAAGGCTATTCAAACTATGCAGACTATGCTGTTCATTATAGAATGGCAAGGTCATCCTCTAAGGTTGCTCAAAGATGCCAATTCTCTTTGTTTATCTAATATTTATGACTTTTAAGAAAAAGAAAATTAAGATGGGACTAAAAAAGTGTTTTTTTATGACATACTTCACTTTTAAGTTTTGATTGAACCATAAGAAGGGCCACCAACTAGTGTCGTCAATTCTCTATTTAATGGCAATTTACTTGTCAATTTTTAGGCTGGTAATGACCTGAATGTTTATCCAGGTATTTGAATTCTTGGAAAACATCTCTGATAGTTTAACAGATTTGGCGGCCAAGGAACTGGCCAGCTTGAAGGACCTAAAGGTTAGCTCAGTCAGTCAAATATTTTTTCATAACATGGCTTCATGCAACTTACTTGGGTCTTATGAGACATCAGAAGCAAGAGGAAGGAGAAAGTCCATTTGGTATCGATGATTTATTATACTATGTCAAAAAGGTAGAAGACCAAGAATTCAACCTGGACTTTGTGACTCTTAAGCAATACTTTCCAGTCTCTTTGGTTTTATCTGGGATCTTCAAGATAATGCAAGACCTCTTCGGTAATCATTTTCATTGCAAAAACTTTGAAGGGCATGATCCTACCGCATTTACTCATGAATTTCTTCTTGCCTTAAAAATTTAGTACTATAATTGCAATTTTGTAATATTTGAATTTTTTTCTCCACTAGGTTTAAGGTTTGAGGAAGTGATAGGTGCTGAGGTCTGGCATTATGACGTTAAATTATACTCAGTTTTCGATCTCAACTCTGGTGAACTAATTGGTTACTTCTTCCTTGATCTATACACAAGGTTTGATCAGGACTTCAAACTTTTTATAGAATGATCTTGTCATTATTTTTTCATCCGTGGGTGAAATTATGTTTTGTACTTGGTTAGGGAGGGAAAATACATTCACACATGTGTGGTGGCCCTTCAAAACAGTGCATTGCTATCAAATGGCACACGTCAGGTAGTATTTGTAATATACTTAAAAAGTTAATACTGAATTATTGTGGTTCTTAACCGTTCTTGAGATTTTTCCCCTTTTTGTTATTTATTTATTTGTTTTATGTAGGCATTCCCTTATTTATGAATTAATAATACTCGGACTCAATTTGATAAATTTCCCTTTCTCAAGCAGGTGCATTTGACAATCTCAATTTGATCTTTTTCTTATAAAAAGGAAAAAGAATCTCAATTTGATTTCATATTTTAAATATCATTTATTTGTATATTTTTTAGGTGACTGAAATACTTCCTAGTCTTAGCTTTACATATTTCCTCCAATAACTTTTATGATTTTTTTTTTTTGAGTTTAACAATAATTGGAGTGGGAGATTCGAATCCATGACCTCTTGGATGAGGTCATAAACATACACTTTATGCAAGTTGAGCTAGGCTCCTCTTGAATTTATGGGATTTGTTAAATGTTATAAATATAATATTGGTTTCTTTTTTCATTTAAAGAAATAAGTCACATAAAGTGTAACACATTGTTATCGAGTAGGACACTTTTTCCTTCATACTTCGATATATGAATAGGAAATTCAAACAGTTATTTAATAAATGGAAGCACAAATAAAATATGAATAATAAGAAATGGGAAATGGAGATGTAATTGAATTGGACCTTATTGACCAGAATCTGATCTGCATATGCATCAAGAATGCTTTTCTCTTTTTTTCTGCCAGGTTACTATTTTCCCTTGACAAGGAAGAAATATATTAGAAACCCAATGTTTACTATCACTTACAGGTTACATGCTACATGTGGATCATTAGAATCACAGTGACCTTATGTACAGTGCATGTGTGCAACTTGCATGAAGAAAATTGTACTTGGAACAAGTTGAAACGTACAATTTTTATATGATAACTCTGTAAAAACTTTATCCTCATAGATTATCTCTTCTTTTCTTGAGTAGATACCTGTGGCATTACTGATATCTCAGTTACAAAAGGATGATGGTGATCATGCTGGGTTGATGCGATTCACTGAAATGGTTAATCTTTTCCACGAGTTTGGCCATGTGGTATGATATATTTTGTATACTTGTTTTTTAACCAAAGCCAATTTCATCAAACAATTAGAACTTAGATGATAATTAGTTGGGCTTTGAAGGAGTGGCACAGTGGTTGAAGACTTGGGCTTTGAAGGTATGCTCAAGGTCCCAGGTTCGACACTCACCTATGACATTACTCCTTCAATGTCTCCCGATGTCTGGCCTAGGGACGGACGTGGTTACCCTCGTTTCAAAAAAAAAAAAAAAAAAATTTGTGGTTTGACACCGAAACAAGACCTCCCTTGGTTGATTCCACCTACATCTTAGACAGACAAGATTTATTATAAACGTGTGAGAAAATTCTTGTGATGGAAGTTAATAATGTCTTCATGTGGAGGTACGATGGCATCCAAACTAAATGATGACCTCTACGGTCTTATGTGCTTTGAGTTAAACTACCTTTACAATCCTGTTCAAAGTTTTAGTGCTTATCCAATCATTCTTTTTATATTAATCCCATGCAATATTGCCATGCTACAATTAGTCTTCTTCCAGTTTTCATTGAAAACTAACACCAGAGGTAAACGGTACAATTTTCTAAATAATAGCCATTTCATATTTATGTGATTTAATTTATTTTCCTGAATTTGTTGACTTGATTTTTAGGTTCAACATATTTGCAATCGTGCATCATTTAGTAGGATCTCAGGGCTGCGTGTTGACCCTGACTTTGTTGAGATCCCTGCTCAGATTCTTGAAAATTGGTAGCCGATGAATTGTAATATTCCTTAGTTTGATCCAACAATTGCATCCGCCTATTAATGCTCGTGTTTATTTTATAGGTGCTATGAAAATGTTTCTTTAAAGTTGCTATCTGGTTTTCATCAGGTAATGCATTTATATTAACACTTTTTTCGGTGGAAATCTGGTGCATTTCAACGTATTCAACTCTATAGTTGGAAAATCCTTGTACTGACTGATCAAAGTCACTTGGTTTAAAACTATAAATTTCTGTTCTGATAAGATGGTCAAGGGCCATTTGTGATGGTTACATTTTACGTGACACGTTTTCATAGTATTTATAATAGTAAGTATTAAGCCATATTCTCTGTTCGTGCAATGTTTAGGATATTACAGTTCCCATCAAGGATGAAGTATGTGAATCACTGAAAAAATGGCGACATTCTTTTTCTGCTCTGAAATTGAAGCAAGAAGTTCTTTATTGTATGTCATTTCTTGTTCTCTGTACACTTTCTTCTTGTTCTCTCTCTTCTGGGCGGAACAAGAAATTCCTCTTCATTGAATTATTGAAAAGCTACAGTAGTAGACCTGTACCTCACCTCCTATGGGCTTTTACATAAATGATAAATGCACCCCAATTATCATTAGATTAGGAGAACAAGTACAAAAAGATCTTGATCAGGCACTTCGAAAAGAAGCAAGAATTTTTGCTACTTGAATTTTTCAACAAATATCATTTGGACCTTTGGGTAAATTACTCTGAACTTTCACACCAAAAAATCAAAATGATTGCTTTGGTAGCATTGGCCCAAAGACTTGAGAGAACTGTATCACAAAATTTAAAAATCCACTCGTACGTCGTACCCCCTAGAAGGCCTTACCAGTAAGATATTATATCTTCATAATTTGCATCCCAATATGCGAGCCACATTCTTCTTGCACTCTTATCCATCAGATGCATGTGTTCTTTTTCATTGTATAACTTGGGAAATGTCTGTATGCAGGTCTTTTTGATCAAATTATACATTGTGCTGAAAATGTCGACATTGTTGAATTATTCAAGCATCTCCATTCGAAGGTAATATGTTTTTTCAGTATTTATTTATGAACATGAGTTTTGATTGTTAGGTTTTCATGTAACGGCACTTTCCCAGGTAATGCTAGGTTTGCCCATGCTAGAAGGAACCAATCCTGCTTCATGCTTTCCATGTAGTGCTATTGGTTATGAAGCTGCTTGCTATAGTCGTATATGGAGTGAGGTATACATTACCCTTTTAAGCACGTGAATTATTTTTGGAATATGCTTTATTTATTTTTGATATCCATGAGCGTCTATGCGAAATCAATTCCTAGGTAGGTGGCCAACCATGTATGAAACCCCATCACCTCTTAAATCTCTAAGGTTTTCTTTTACTACTATATCACTTCATGATGGTTTGGAATATACTTTACTAATAAATTTATGTAGTTGGCCGAAACCTTGTAAGTCATAAACTGCTTAGAGGTTATGGATTCAATCCATGGTGGCCTACTTATCTAAGGCTAGACGATTGTCCCAAAAGAATAGTCAAGGTCCATGCAATCTCGCCCGGAAATCATGTATGTGTGTGTGTGTTTAACATGTAATTTTCGGAAATCTGTAATTGTTTACTGATGGAATAATTGTTTCATTGTGCAAAATGTAAAGAGAGGTGCTCATGAGTATTCTGAACTGGGCGTTGGTCATATTTGTTTAAGTAAATCATGAGCAGCAACCTAACTGTTGCAGGTTTTTTCGGCTGATATTTTTGTCTCAATGTTCCGTGGCGATCTTTTGAACCAGCAGACGGGCTTGAAGTTTAGAAACAAGGTAATACTAAATTTGCATTGGCCATTGTGCATCAAACTTTTATTGTCATTTGCGCCAATTTTATATCACCATTTGATTCAATTTAATCATAGCTTGTTCAAATTATCTCACATTCATTTGGTAGCTTGTTCAAATTTGGTTGACTCACCAAAATGAACATTGTTCAACTAGCATAAAGTTAGAGGTTTGATTTTTCACCTCACATTGTAAAAAAAAAAAAAAAAAAAAAACCGGTTGGCATACCTGTTTGGTTTTTTGCTTGTATTTTCAAATCCATAGTAAGATCTACATGTTTTTATTTACTTTATTTGACAGACCTAAATTGACAATTGAAATGAAACAAGGAAAATATAATATAGAAGGAATTCAAGAGGCTTCTTTTATTCCCAATTCCAAAAGATTTGAGACCATTTTATTTATTTTATATAGTGGTTAATAAGGGACATGCACCTTTTCGAGTCCACATCTAACATTAATTAAGTTAAGAGAGTGTTATATTGTGACAGTCTGATTGAATAATCTTTTCACGGGGATATACCTCGAATCTTGAGCAACCTCCATATATGGGCTGACAATTAATTCTCTTTAATAACTCTGTTGAGATATTTTGACCATTCGCATATAATAACAAACTGGTAATATGTAGTTGTGACATGGTTGGTAATTCTCTCTAATACATTATCCGAAAGGGACTGAACGGACTTTTCGGAATGTGATGGTGGCAGGTTTTGGGTCCAGGAGGTGCAAAAGAACCAATTGAGGTTCTATCCGATTTTCTTGGGAGAGAACCGTCAATTCAAGCTTTTATTGAGACCAAGGCTGAATATAGCTTGTGAAGTGAAGCCGAAGGAATTTTGGTAACTTCTTTCCCTCTCATTCTTTTTACAACAGAAACAAGTTCACTCGGTGTTTTGCAATTTTGTTTGTTCTATCGTCGACCCAAAATCATCATCGTATTTATTTAGTTTTACCCTTAATGGTTATCATGTGTGTAGAAATTAGTTTAAGTAGTAGATAGAACTCATATTATTATTATTATTATTATTATTATTATTATTATTATTTAGTACGATAGAACTCATATTATTAATTGGTTCAAAAAAAAAAAAAAAAAAAACTCATATGTTTAAGAACTCGTAATCCCTTTTCTCTGAAGCATATGTACTAGCGTTTTTTAAGAATAAAATTGAAGTTAAAATATTTGGAGATTCGTTTATTTAAAAAAAAAAAATCATTTTTTCTAAGTTTTTATATGAGTATAATTTAATAGTTTAGCGTTTATAACGTTAGAATTCATTGAATGGGTCGGTAGCACGATTGGTTATCTGAATGGGTTGGTAGCACGATTGGTTATCTGGTTTGGTGTTAATTTATTTTCACCCTATAGTCACGGTTCAATCCCTGAATCAGTATTTATTATCTTCTTTCCAAATTTTTGTAATCAGAAAATATATATATAAAACGTTAGAATTCTTTCAAATATTGCTAATAATGATAATAATAATAAATTATTCCATCCTGTTGACTAGACGGTAATATTTCCCTGGTTTAAAATTTAAATTTTAGTGAGTTTCCCATAAAAGAAAGAGTTGAAAACAATCAACAACAATTGATCCAGAAGACAGTAACCACAATCTAAAGGGGTTTAGGGAAATTAGACCATGGTTCAATTTCTTTTGAGATCTTTGACTTCCAAATTTTCAGTTCTTTTGAATCTCTTGGTCGTTTTGGGGGAACAAATATACCTAATATTGAACAATTGACAAGCAAATCAACTAATCTTTAGTTTACGTTTCAAAACTGCCTTTTAAGTAGAAAATTGGTGAGTATTATTAGAGAATATGAGATTTCACTTCAAAACTTATTGATAATGATAGGAGTAACTCATATCCTTTATAAATGTATTGTAGAATTTTTATTTTTTCAATGTAGGACAATTGTTACAAGGTGAATATCTCCAACAAGTATGTTGAACGGAAAGTTGAAATAACCAAGTTCTTTCAAATTTAATTAATGCAAATACATTTCAATCACTTCGCATTACATGTCATTATATACCTACATTTTGACCAACATTCTAATCAATTTCAACACCAATGATAGTTTTGAAATGTTAAAGATATTTTTGAAACAAATGACTAAAATTATGAATAGTTTTCAAGTTTTTGTATGTCGCATTGTTTATAGTTTACTTAAATGATCAAGGTATCATATCCTCAATTAAAAGACTTGATCTCCAATTTCATAAATAATTTATTTACATATTTGAACTTTGCTCCTACTATAAATTCGGGGTACACAATCCAATTTTACAAACAACACAGAATGTTCAGTTTTTTTCATGATTTTTTTGCTTGAATTTACATCAATCTGATGAAAAATATAATAACCGTAAGAGTAAATTATAACTTGTTTAAAGCCATAAACATCTAAAGGATCTGTGTTGCAATAGTAGCATGTCTGGAGTTCTCACAAATGGATGATACAAACAACACAGAATGTTCAATTTTTTTCATGATTTTTTTGCTTGAATTTATATCAATCTAATGAAAAATATAATAACCGTAAAGAGTAAATATAACTTGTTTACAGCCATAAACATCTAAAGAATTTGTGGTGCAATCATAGTGCATCTGACTCTAGATCAGAAGGTGGTATGTTTAATTCATGTTAGGTTCAAATTTTTATTGGAATTTTAGCTTTTGAAGGGGAATACCTTTTTTGCCCCTCAGTAACTTTCCCTCTTTTTTTTTTAGTACGATTTTTTTTTGACACTTTGAATTATATTGCAGTGAGTAAAAAAAATAATGTTGGAAAAAACTGCGGAAAGAAAATTGAGATACTACGCACTTAATATAAAAAAAAACAACTAGAGTTATATCTCCAAAACAAAAAGTCTAAAATGGATCAATTGCAATTTTATAAAAATAAAAATAGGTTAATAATGCAACAATTTATCACTACTAGTCTAAAATAGGCCAATACTGCAGTTTGAGGGGTTTTTAATATTATTTTAAACAATTTACAATTTTTCAAGAATTAGGGGTGTTTGTTTGTCATATATAAGAAGAATTTAGATTGAGTATTTACTAACTCCTTCTTGAAAAATTATATCCAAACGAGCTTTTTATAATTATTCAAAATAACTCTTTATTTTTACTATTCAAAACAACTTCTCAATTCTAACAACTCATTTTTAATCATTCATTTATAACTACTCAACATAACTTCTCATTTTTAAACCACTCATTTTTAATCATTGATTTGTCGCTCCTCAAAATAATTCATTTTTAACCACTTATTTTTAATCATTTTCTTTTTAACTATTCAAAATAACTATTAATTTTAAATCTACATCCAAATAAGTTACTGTTTCTAACTTCTATTCATAAAAATCACATCTAAATGAGTATTTGACTACGACTATTAATTTCTAACTATTCAAAATAACTCTTCAAACTAACTTCTTAACCAAAATCTCATCCAAACACCACAAATTCCATTGAGTATTTATAGCCATTTTTATCTTCCTCTTATTTTCACACCTCAATTGATAAACTTTAACACTAAATAATAGCCATTCTCAAAAAAAACACAAAATAATAGCCAACAAGAGCAATAGCTCAAAGACAACAATATAAATAATTTTATCAGTAATAATTTAACGTCATTAATGTATATATAAACCAATAAATCATGGGTTCAATCTTTCACACATTGTTGAAATTAAAAAAAATGAAGTCTATAATTCCTAGTCCTTTTTTTTCCTTTCAAGAGTGCAATTCTTTAAAAAAAATTATTTAAATATACAATTGTACATTTATTTTAGGTTAACCGTCTTTTAAAGGTTCTTTTTTTAAGTATCTTTTCTTTTTTGAAACATTTTAAGTGTCTTTTCTAACCTTTAAATAAAAATAGGATAAATTTGTTGTCTTGAAAAGAAGCAACACAACAAGTGATGGAAGATTATCAAATGTCTCCAATTTCATTCGCTTAGATTAAATGCCAGTTATAAGTATCATGTACTAGTATTACTAAAGGGCTAAATAATAATATTTTAAATAACAGAAACTAAATTTTTATATATATATTTTAACGATAGGCTACGAAATAATGAAGTAGTAGTACATGAATCTATATAAATAAATATAGGCTATGAATAAAATTATAAGCTAATGTTTGAATGAAATAAATTAATGAAAGTAGAGTTGTAGGCGGCACAAGGGGCTAGTAATAGTACCATTTTTTTGCAACAAAATCTTTGGTCCCCCACAGAGCCATTGTTGTCATCTCTAACGCAAATGCAACATGATTTATTTTCAAACTATTTTAATAAAACTCTTCAAATTAACTTTTTTTTTTTTTAGTTTCTATTTCTATTTCTATTTTTTTGGCTTCTGTTCTATAAAATTGAAGAAATTGAAACTTATAGCCACATTTCTAAAGAAGGCTAAATGGCAATCACCATGAAGCTTCAAATTCTTTCAAGAGAAACCATTAAGCCTTCTTCTCCAACTCCTCCTCATCTCAAAATCCATACCCTCTCCCTCTTTGATCAGATCGCCCCTCACATGTATGTTCCTCTCGTTTTCTTCTTCTTCCATCCCGATCGTGGTTTGGATAAAGCTGATTGCAGTGTTGCCCGATCCGAGTTACTTCGAGAATCTCTTTCCAAGACTTTATCTCGGTATTGCCCATATTCTTAGTACTATGTAAAATTTTAAGATTGTTTGAATTGTTTTTTTAGTTCCATAGCAATTAGAAATGTGAAGATTTAAATTCATAACTCATAAGTGAGTAGATTTGTGGTTTTAAGTCAAGTTGTTTGAACAATGTTTTTTCTTAAACATAATTTTTTTAGATCATGTGAATTTCTTCAGTATTGACCGCTAGTCTCTATTCTGTCTTCCTAATTATTTAATATAAATTTGTCAAAACTTATTTTTGACTTATGATAATTATTTACTTAAAAATTAATTTTCTATAATTTTTTGATATTCAAATATTATAGGATCACAGTATATCCATAGTATTCAAAGTTAGCTGAGACAATAACCAATATAAAAAAATAAATAGTTAGACAGTAAAATTTCTCATTGCCTGAGAAATTATATTTTATTCATTTTCTCGATGGGTACTACCGTTTCGTTGGTAGACGGTGGGATTTGTTATTTAACCCAAAAAAAATTATATTTTTATGATATTACTTTGTTGACTAAAGACAACATGAATTTCGTGTTTAAAATTCTATTAGTTTTGTTATAAACTCTCCTTTTTTTTTTTGTCCTTTAAATATTTGAACTTGTTTAATAATCATGTAAACCACATTTGATAGCTATTTAACTTTTATTTTAAAAAATTAAGGTTGTTTTCTTTCAATTTCTCTTATAGTTTTTGTCTCTCCCTCCACAAAATATATTGCGCTCCATGTATATATTTATCAATAAAGAGGTGATTGAACTAAAAAAAAGATTAGTGAATTTGTGTGGTATGGTTAAACTAAGAAGAAGGAAAAAAGTGAATTTGAAAGTTTGATTTATAATTATAATTTAAAAAAAAATGAGTAAAAATAAAAATGTGTATGGAGATAGGTACTACCCATTGGCGGGTAGGATGGGAGAGAAAGAGTGGGTGGAGTGCAACGACGAGGGGGTAACATTTTTGGAAGCAAAAGTGGAAGGCTTGAGATTAAGGGACCTTTTGGAAAACCCTAATTTAGAGACCATTGATTTGTTATTTATGGATGGGTTGCACTGGAAAGACTCCAAATCGGGTCCCTTTTTGGGGATTCAAGTTAGCCACTTCAAGTGTGGAGGGTTAGCCATTGGGGTTGTTATGAGCCATAAGCTCGGGGATATGGCCACGCTGGTCAGGTTCGTACAAGACTGGGCCCTCATGACCCGCGACACCACTCTCGGTCAACGAATTGTAAGCCCACTTTTTGACTCCGCCCATTTCTTCCCTCACGGCGACTTGCCCGCCATCTCCGCCGCCGTCATCGAACAAGGAAACTTCGCCTGCAAAAGGTATATAATTTTATGTATACAATTAGATTCACAAAATTAATATTAATAATTTGTCTTCTCTATTGTTATTTTTTCCTTAATAACAGAAAAATCAGAGTGTTCACTTTAGAGAGTCATGTTTACTTAATGTTGGTCAAATTCATCTTCATCACACACACCACACCCGTTTCAAAGCTTTACTTCAGAAGACATAATTTATAATTAAATTAAATTCGAATTTTAGACCTAAAAATATATATACTTTCGAGACTCAAGTTTCTACTACCGTGGTCTGGTCGATCATTTGGATTTTTTTTTTTTTTTTTGACGAGTTAATTTAACTTTATTTTAAGTTATATTAAAAATAATAATAATAATAATAACAACAATTTTTTCTAAAGGTTCATTTTCAACTCGGTGGATTTATAGCAAAAAATAAAAAATAAAAACAATAGTTCCTTTTTGGGTGTTTGGGTGCCGGTGAGATGAGATGTTAATAGGAAAAAAAACCTTGTTGGAGTGCAGGGAAAGAGATGAGATGAGATGATAAAAACCTTGTTTGGGGTGCAGGTAGAAAAGATAACAAAAAAAAACCTTGTTTGAAGTAGAGAGAGAGGAGATGAGATGTTAGGTATTTAATTTTTTTTAATTTTAGTTTTAATTTTTTATGTTTAATCTATTCCTATATTTCCTTTAACAATAAAATTACTCTCAAATCTTTTTTTTAAACAATTATTCTCAAATCTTTAGCTATTAACATAAGTATATAAGTATAACCAATATCATAAATAAAATGTAAGTAATATAAAATTAATATTATACCACTCTTAATCATATTAATGTTTATATTAAAAAGAAACAGAGTTTCAATGATATTATTTACGACATAATAACAGGTCAAAGTTTCAAATTTTTCACATCTAAATATTGTTTAATTAAAATAATAATAATGAGAAAAAACTTCACATCACAAAAATGAAGTTTGACTTCTAAAATATTTGTAGATCATTAATAACTTTTTTTTTTTTTCAGGATTTGTTAGATTTAAATAATAATAATAATAAATTTAAAAATACCAAGATTCTATTTATTAAAAAATAATGAATTAAAAAATAAAAATAAAACCATTTGCTTAAACTAATCATTATAAAATCTCGATAGCAATTTTTATTTTTATTTTATAAAAAAAAAACTATTTTCTTATACATTTTTATACATTCATATTCATATTTATCAAATGTCGAAGAATTTTCAATAAAATATACTAATTAATAGGAAACAATAAATTAAACATATTTATCTTATTAGTCATTGACGCTTCTTGAGAACCATAAACACTTCTGAATTTTTTAATTTGTTGTTTTTTTAGTTAAAAGTGAATGAGTCATATTTTGATAATAATTATTACATGGAAGTAAGACAATACCCTTCAAATTTTGGTTTTTTTTTTTTTTTTTTTTAATGTAAAATAGATCTCAATCCCTATGTTGACTCATATAAATCTTAAAACTTATAGTTGTTTTTTTGTATATACAAGCAAAACTCTTAAAATTATTTAAATTAATTTATCTATTTCAAAAAAAAAAAAAAGCTCCTGCTATTATTTTAAAGTGTAGCTTAATACAAGAGTACAAAATTTGATGGGGATTTTGCATGTATAATAAAAAATGACAAAATAATTTCATCTATAGCACAAAATCAAAATTAATTCATTTGTAGTAGAAAATTCAAATTAAGTTTTATCACCCATAGAATTCAAGAGTTCTATCATTCGTTGAGTTCTATCACACTCATTCTATCACTGGCTGAGTTCTACCAGTGATAGAAAATTATGTATTATAGATGCATTATTTTAGAAATTGTGCTGCAAATATACTATAAGAGATAGAATGTGCTGCTGATGGTAAATTCTCAAATTTGAATCTCATTTTTTTAACAAACAAAATAAGTTCAATATTTTTAAGTTTGTTGGAAATAAGTTCATACTTTTAAATATATTGTAAACTATGAATAAAAATTCAATGTGTATAAATTATTTAAATTTAATTGTTGTTTTGATAAATTGATGTACATATTGTTAACATTAAAAAGAAACACATTATTTTATAATAATATTTTTTTTAATTATAAATTTTTAAGTACGATATTTATATTCTATCTCTAAACAATTGAAGTTTCATAAATTATTTTGTTATTAAGGACGATGAAACAAAGAAATAAAAAATATTTAATTTTTTATAAATAAAAATATTGAAATTTATTGTCATATATCAAGAGATAATATATATTTATTTATTTTAATTTTCAAAATTGAAATTTATTTATATAAACATTTGATATAATAATAATATAATTATTATAATTATATACCGGTATATTAATATATTTAAATATTAATGATATTATTGTTTCTTAAAAATATATATATATATATATATCAAACATAAAATAAGAAAATAAGAAAACAAGTAAAAAAATATATATAAATAAAAAGATGAAAAAATGTTAAAAAAAAAAAAAAAAAAAAATAGATGAGATGAGGTGAGGTGAAGAACATCTTGAGCCAAAAAAGGTGTTGAAACCCAACACCTCACCTCATCTCAAAACAAACACAATCGTTCAAGATTTAAGCTCACTAGAAATTTTGAAAATTCAAAGAATAACATGATATTTCAATTCAGTTATTTGTTTATATTCTAAATATATAATTACTCAGCTGCCTAATAAAATGTTGATAAGAGAAGAAGGTAGAAATAGGAGAGTAGAGATTTCTTTTTTTTTTTTTTTTTTTTTTGGCTCCTTCCCAAAAAAGAAATGTCGGTGACAAAATTTAAAGGGTAGTGAAATTTCATTCTTGTAATTATAGGTTGTGAAAGCAAGTTGCAAGATTTAATAAAATTTAGAGTTGATTAATGAGAATGTGATTATGACAAGCCTTATAGTTCATCTCAGAAATTTTTCTTAATGTCTTTTGAATAACCCTTTTATTTGAAAACGAGTATAATATCTAAAAAAACAAGCTTGAAATTCATTTAATTGATACTCTCCACAGGTTTGTGTTCAAAGATTCAAAGATCAAAGCCCTAAAAAACACAATCTCCGACAAAGTTGAAAATCCAACAAGAGTGGAAGCTGTAACAGCATTGATCTACAAAGCCATCATTTCAGCATCGCGACATTCAAATTCAAATCCCAACAACCACCCAACAATCATGTTACAAACACTAAATTTACGCACGAGGGTGGCGCCGCCGCTGCCGGAGAGTACAGTGGGAAGCCTAGTCTCATTCTTCCCGGTAGCGGCCGGGGAAACAGAAGTAGAGCTGCACGAGCTGGTGATGACAATGAGAAAGGAAATGGCAGAGTTTTGCAACAAATACGCCAAAAAGTACCGAACAAAAGACTGGCTCGAATTGATTAAAAAACGTTTGAATGAGTCAAGAGAAATTTTGAGCAAAAATGGAAAAAACCAAAAGGTTTATAGATGCAGCAGCGGCTGCAAATTTCCGATTTATAGTGGAGTGGATTTCGGGTGGGGGGCAGCGGATTGGGTGACAATGGCGGCGTTCAAGATGAAGAACACGGTGATGATGTTGGACGACAAAAATGGCGGCGGAATTGAAGCTTTGATCAGTTTGGAAGGCAAGGAAATGGCTGCTTTTGTGCACAATGAGGAGCTTCTTGCTTTTGCTTCTATTAACCCAACTGCAATATTTTGATCAATTTGGTTTCATAAATATATTTTGGTTCTTCAAAGTTTGGTTGTGTTTTGTGGGTTTTAGTTATGGTTGGCTTTGATGGTGGATTTTGTTGATTTTGATTGTTTTCTATAAGGATAAACATCGAGTCAAAATCGTGTGTGCTTGCATTTATACTATTATCTTTTGTTTGTGTTGAAGGATATTGCTGAAATGAAATAAGATTAATGAGTAGTTCATTTGAAGTTATGATCAATTTATATATATTAGTTGAGGATTTCACTTTTTTTTTTTTTTTTGAGAATATCTCATTAACAGTATTTAATTATTATTAATTAGTTATATAACTTCCTACTATTTTTATTTTTCAAAAAAAAAAAAAAAAAAAATCATACCATTTAAAAAGATTCACAATGATTTGAGTCCGCTATTCGGGAAACTGTTTTTTTTTTTTTTTTTTTTTGAAGAAAATGTTTGGATTAACCTTATTAGTGTAAACTCCCCACCAATATACTAAAAATATATCCAATTAACTAGTCCCAAATATGTAATATTATTTTTACTTTTTGATGAGGTAAAGTCTAATCAAACAAAAAATTACTCAAAACACGAAAACCAGTTAAATTCAATGAGAATTATAAAATTATAATTTAACTCAACAAAGATATAACTCACTCAACTCAATTCTTACGATTTAAGTTGGTTAATTTAGATTGTTTGAATTGTTAGCATGTTTTTGTACACTGATTACTCATTAAACCTCAAATTAACATTGTGTCTTATGAAAATTGAAATCATGACAATTTTTTTTTTTTCTTTCTTCGATCATTAATTTGTTCTGTCTTCTTTGTCATGGCTCAACCCTTTAAAATAAAAAATGACTAATGGACATATTGAACATGTCAACATATCTAAAATTCATATTACTATAATAATATATCATATTTGTGCACATTGCGTGGATACATACCTCCATACAAATCTAACCAGCCATTGTAAAGTTCATAAACTTGTTTTTCTTTAGGAGAAAAATGGTTGCTAAAGATAAGCACTATTATCATTATTTGATGCTAATGATATGACAATATTACAACCACTACACCAATGATTAATCAATAAGATTTAAAAAAAAAGTTATTTATTTATTTTACTAACTTACATTTTTTATTCAATAATATTTATGATAATAAGATTCAAAACGATAACTTTTTAATTGGTAGGTTGTATATAAAGTGTCGTTAAAATTCAATTCTTGTTGGCATGATGCTAGTTAGGGCGTAAGAAAAATCATATTTTGTACCATTAAATTGATTAGTAATATTGTGACAGGTGATTAGATTCCGAAAAAATGGATGCACCCATGCATCCAAGTTGTGCACCATAATTTGATTGAGCAACGTGGTATGTTAAGCAATGTGAACCTATACCAAAACCCTAATTTTCTTAAGAAAAGTGGCTGATTAAAATATACAAAAAGATAAATAAAATATGTCAGCTAATTAGGGATTAATAAAGAATGTAGGCCCGTACTATTAGATCATGAAGAATTATTTTTCTATATAACATAGAAAATTAGTGGTCCATGAAACCTAACGACATTGTTCATCTCCAATTTGTAAATAATTAAGTCAACTTTTGTTGGAAATTGAAAAATTATTAATATTTAATTAATGAGAAATATGTTTCTTATTAACCTACATATAGGTACAAAAGAATTGATTTCATAGAAGATCCATATTTATGTCACAAGGATGTGTTAAAATATAATATCATATACTATAATATATAGCATGATATAGTGTAAATAGGCCTTTTCTTTTCTTTGACTTTCTTTTTTGTCATAGTAAGCCTTTCTTTAAATATTGTAAATTGAAATATCATTTTAAATTTAGTATAAGTTGGAAATATATTTGTTTAGTAAGTGGTCCTTAATGTTTAGTTAATTTTTTAAAACTGAGAGGAGTTTTTTAATCATGATTTATATGATTAAAAGAGGTGTCATTTTTTTCAATAAGATTAAGCCTTTTAGCATTATTATTATTATTATTATTATTATTATTATTATTATTATTATTATTATTATTATTATTATTATTATTATTATTA
>JBBMKA010000015.1:12819933-12844851 GCA_037833695.1 Sechiopsis laciniata
TAACAGACACTAAAGTATCTTATATCAGTTAAATTGATTGACAACAGATCACTAATAAATCTTCTATCAGTTAAATTTATTGATAACAAATCACTAATAAATCTTCTATCAGTTAAATTGATTGACAACAAATTCACTATTAGTGTCTAACAGTTTCTACAACTTCAAATTCAAATTCCAACTTCAAAAAGTTATTTCATCTAGCTCGATAAAGTTTAGTATCAAAATGCAATCGGTAGAGTCGAAGTAAAAAGACATGAACAATCCATTTCAAATGATAAATCGATAAAGTTTAAGTAAAAATACTAAAGTATCAACATGCAATCGATAGATGCACTTACCTCTGCAAACAAGTTGGAGATTCTTGCAATTCTTGGATTCGCTGGAGTTTGAAGAGACGGTCAGAGTGGATTGAGAGTGGGTGGTTGTAGAGGTGCGAGTAGCAGAGAAAAAACCCCCAAAATCGTGAAGTCGGGGTCACGAGTGATGGGTAGAGAGAAATCGTGAAGCGAATGGGTAGAGAGAAATCAGAAAGTCGAACAGCTCGCGGGTAGAGAGAAATCACGAATGGGTAGAAGGAAGTCGGAGAGCTCACAGTAGAGAGAAATCGTGGGAGAAGAAATTGAATTAGGGCAGGAAGTTATATGGGGGTACTTTAGTCATTTCAAAAGTCTTTTGCAATAACTTTTGGAATTGTGTTAGGAAGAGAATTATTTTAGTTGTTTGTAATATACATGCAAAAAAGAAAGTATTAATTTCATAAATGATATGAAATTAAAGTTCACCCTGTAGGTACGTCAACAAAAAAAAAAAAAAAGAAATAATTAGAGGACTGAATTACATAGCTGAGGAATTAGTGTAGGTTCAAGTGTCCCCACCGTGGATACCGGTGGATAAGATTGAAGGAGAAGGACCATCCTCTCCCCAATATCCACTTCCATTTCAACTTCAACTTCAACTCTGAGCAAATCCAATCCCAAAAATGGAGGTGGCCATGTCGCTCAACGCTCTGGTTCGACTCCCCCTTTCCAATTCGAAGCTACACGAAGACGCCCTGGTCCGCCACTCGCCCTTCTCCGCCACAACGATGCAGAAGAAGCATCGTCGCCACGGTGCTCTTGTCGTCGAAGCCAAAGGCAAACGAGGGATGCAGCCTCGTCAGCCTCAAAGGGCCGCCCCTCCACCGCTCCCCAAGATCGAAGACGACGGCAACCCTAAGTTCGTTATCTTCATCCGTATGGCCAATGTTTGTTTGCCCTTCCTTCCTTTTTTACTTTTCCATCTCCTTTTTCTTTTCCTGCTAACATCGTTATATAATGCTGACATTTGGAGTTACTCAAAACTATGCCTAGTAAGCTGTATGCTATGTGGATACTAACTCCGGCTTTAGTTTTAAGTGAATTCAAAACTTATAAATTGCTTTACGTTCTTACTCTTTCCCAAACTGAATCAAGAATTTCATCCTTTCTTCATCACAGGGTTTTTGCCGAGGGAGGTGTTTGGATGAGGAGTTAGTTTTTGGAGTTAGAAAATTGACATTTTTAAAATAGCTGGTTTGGATATAGATTTTTATGGAGGAGTTGCACCAAAAAATTCCTTTCGATGTGGTTTTTTTGTGGAGTATATAGAGACAATAGGGTGTTTGAATGTGATTTTGAAATGAAGAGTTGCGAGTTAGAAATGAATAATTAGAAATGAGTGATTATAAATGAGGAATTATTTTGACTAGTTAGAAATGAGGGGTTGTTTTGAGTATTTACAATACCTCGTTCAAACGAGTAGTTAGTAAATACTAAATCTAAATCTTCTTTATAATTTACAAACAAACACCCCCTAAAACTTCCAGTTCAGCTACTCTTTTGAACTGCTCATTTCTTCTTCAAAGTAGGAGTTACTAATTGAATAGCAAATGTATTACATTTATACATTCCAAATTCCTGTTTGTAACATCCCTCTTTTTTTTTTTTTTTGAGAAATTGTAACATGTATATTGTTGCGTGAGAACCATCGACAGAAGTTCATTTTCAACTCAAAACCTCATAACCTTTTTTCTTCCATGTTTGGTAACTATTTGATTTTTTAAAATAGAGTATTTTCTCATCATTTCTCTACAATAGGCGTCATCTTTCTTAAGAAAAACATTAGATTTTTATTCAAATTCCAAAAACAAAATCAGATAATTTCTGCCCCTTTTCCTAACCATTTGACTTTTTGTTTCTAGTTTTTCAAATTTTAGCTTATTTCACTCAAATGTTTACCAATTGTTCCATCTTTTTTTTTGAAACCGGGAAATCAGAGCTTCGCTCCACTATACCCGGAGTAACCACGTCCGTCCCTAGGCCAGACACCGGGATACATCGAAGGAATGGAGACACGGGAAGTGTCTACAAATTAATGTCACAAGTGAGTTTCGAACCTGAGACCTTGAGGGGAGCATACATTCAAAACCCAAGCCTTCAACCACTTGTGCCATCCCTTGGGGACAATTGTTCCATCTTTCTTTAAGAAAGTATGTGAATATTAACCATATTTCAAAAACCAAAACAAACTTTTAGAAACTATTTCTTTTAGATACCAAATTTTGGTTTGGTTTTTTAAAAGATAGGTAAGATGTAGATATCAAACTAAGAAAATCCTATGGTGAAATGTTTGTTGTAGACTTAACTTTCAAAAACCAAAAACTAAAAACAAAATGACTATCAAATGGACATTCAAAATTTGGCTTAGTTTTTAAAATGTAAGTAAAAAGTAGATAACTAAACCATGTAAAAAAAATTTGAAGTATCATATCTTGATCATCATCCTCTCTTTCTTTTGTACGCAGGTTTATCTATGGTACCCGCTCAGTCTTATTAATGGTGGCACAACTGCCAAAATCATGGTTGCTGCAAAAGATAATTTTCTTGGCAAATATATCTATAAAGACACTCTCGCTAGGAATCTTGCTGCTGTTATCTACCGTGTAAGCTTTAATTATCATCTATTTTATTAATTCATCTCCAAAGAAGTCACTGTCCAACAGAGAGGATGATTTTTGATATTTTTCGGTCTAATACTTTATAGTGGCCACAAAAGGAAAGTTAAAAGCTTGTCTTGTGCTTCGATAAGTGAGAATTTTTTTAGATGAGAAGGGACTGTGGTCAAACCGTCAAAGTGAACCTAGTCCCATGGTAATTGACATGTATCCTTGATGTTCAAATCTCCCAACCCCAACCCCAAATATTATTGTTGTACTTAATAAATAAGGGAAGGTACAATGCATTTTGTTGATATGAGGATGTGAGATTGCTGAAAGTTTGGGAATTCTTGGAAGTTTGGAGAAAGTTGCAGTCAGTAGAAGAAAAAAATAATTGATTTATAACTGATAGCATATCTAAAATTTGTACTGCTTTCAGTACCTCCTGATTGAAAATCTGACATCTGATGAAAATTTAAAGTTTCAACTTGGTGTTCATTGTTGATCTTGGTGACAATTGCCACTATATATATTTTTCTCCATGCTTTCATTGACATGATAAGGAAAGAATATGCATGAACATACAAAAAGGAAGGAATGTATAAGAATGCCTTCCAGGACAATTTGACCTAAAGAATAATTTCTGAAAAGATTTGTCGTTGAGGCTCAAAGATAAACATAGAATCTGATAATATAAATATTGTCCGGAGATTCCTTCACTCTTCGGAAGATTTTATTGTTTCTCTTGCTTTACATAGCACAAATTCCTGCCTGCCAAATAAACTTCCCTTTCTCTAAAAAAGGGACAATTGCCAATATTTTTAGCCATTGAGAAAAATAGTCAATCGGCACTTGGTCAGTTATTTCTGCAAAGTTACGTAGTTCTCTAACCTTGAACAATAATTAATTCTAAACTTTGTTTAAGGGACTAACAGTCGATCTACCAATTAACAGGATGAAAAGGAGATACAGAAGACGGCATTCAAACAGTTTCGCGTGTTGCGGACAGCAACAGAATTCAGATATGGCTACAAGATAGTTGTAATGATCCCAAACCTTTATTTATAATCCATAAGAACAATAATTATATTGTACTGCCCTACTGATAAACAAAATTGTTTTGACGTAATCTTAATTATATATTTTCATGCAGGAAAATGGAAACTTAAGATCCGCACTTTCTACTTCAGATGTAATTGAGGTAATAATGGATTTTCTGGTTCTGCAGTTCTCTTCCATCCTTCTCAAGATTTTATAAGGATTGAGAAAACAAATCCTTGAACACCATGTAGTGATAATCTTAACTTGTGTTGATCAGTGAGATTTACCATTATATCACCTAGTTTCCTTACAATGTTTACATCTGAATAAATCTTAGCTACCAACTCAAGACCAGCTGAAGACGGTTCTCGATAAAGTAAAAGACTTCTTTGGAGACGCAAAGGAATCATTTGGTAAACTAAGCTCACTTGAAGGTGAGGAGTCAGATGATAACTCCACAGAGAAGGCCAAGTGAGTATTGTTTCGTAGATACCTTATAATTGATGACAGTGACATTTTTTGTTCTGCAGAAATGAGTTTTATGATTCCTTAATCTGCATTTTCAGGGTTAAAACTTGAGAGTAAAGTGGTCGTTTTACTGGAAAGCGCAGCTGCACGAAGAACATCTTAAAATGGAGAGCTATGAAAGGTACATAGAACGGTGGTACTTAGCAGAAAAAATTAGGGAGCTTTATACGATATGTTTGATGAACTTACAGCAGGGTAATGTAAACAAGTTTTTCTGACTGAGTGGAAATATACTCTTTATTCTTTCACGTATTGCAATGGCCTTTGATTTTGTCTTGTAATGTTGGCTAAACCCCTCGACCTACTAATGCATTTATAATCACTTGCTTGGCTAATGCTTTCACTTGAAAGTGCTTCTCGAAAAAATACAGACTAACTGTTTTTATTTTATTTTAGTTCAACAACAATATTTGACCTTTTAATCTCAATATTAAGAATCTTATATTGGAAATGTGAGTAAATTTCATAGTAATTATAATATAGGTAAACAACTCCTTTCATTATCCATTAATTTTGAGATAGAATCTCATATCATCTAATATGATATTAGAGTCTATTAAACTCAAACGAGTGTTCAGTCTAATAAAAATGAAATTAAGACGATTCAAGATTCGTGAAGTCAATAGTGACACAATCTTACAAGGTCATATTAAGGATTCACATTAGAAGGTGAGGAGACTTTCTAACCTTTATGAGATAAATAGGTCCTCCTCTCACATCACTATTTGGTTTTTAAGATAAACTATATACTATTTAATACGCCGATTACCTCTAAATTATGTTCACTGTGGAACACTGATTGTTCTGAATCAACTCCTTTAAATTACTTTTTGAATCATTTTATATTATCATGAAATTATCGCAAGTGTTTCTTTAGTGGGTGAAAAGTAATTTCTGGAGATTGAATTAATAATTTACTACCACTGCTAAGTTAAAGAGCCAACTCTACAAGACTTCCAATTATTGGATCTTTTAAAATAATTGTTGTGGAACATGTTTTTGGAAAAGTTAGTTGCTGTAATATGAATGTAGAAAGTTGTTCAGTAAATTCAAAGTTCTAAGAGGCATTAGACTTTTGGGAAGTCCATCTCAAAACTTGTGGTTAGCTAGATTGACACATAAATAAATTGGAAACACGATTTTTTGTAACATAATTTATAATTAGTTTTGCTGAACACTTAAAATTCTTTTTAAATGACTTTCAAGGGCTATGGAACCAAAATTCAAATGCAGTCCTAACCCTTCTTCCATGACACTTCATCGACTAGAATATTTACTATTGAAAGACATTTGTCAAAAGGAATAATACTCTAGTGTCATCTTGTACGACTTAGTAAGCAAAATTTTATCGGTTCAAAATCCTTCAATGTTGTATTAAAAAAAAAAAAAACTATAGCGTAACACTATATAGCCTTACACTTCTTAACTATAGTATTTGTCAACTACTTATGAATTAATTTTGTACGGTTTTAACATCAAAATGTGTAAAGTCAAACGGTATGCTCTATGATATTAATCGAGGTAAGTGCAAGATAATTCGGACAGTCATATATACATATATAAGAGTAATACTTATCCACTCTAGAACCACATATTTTTACTTTTTTTTTTTAAATCGACTTTGATTGATGGAGAGAGAAATATTAAAGTAGAGAGAAAAATATAAAAAAGTAAAAACATGTAATTTTAAGGGTAGAAATACTTACTCACCCTTGTAAGTATTACTCTATATATAATGTTTATTATGCCATTAGATTGAAGAAATAATAGAAAGAAACTTTTAAAGAGATGACCAATTTACTCATTGTTTAGTTACTGAAATTTAACTTAGGGTTTCTTTTTTAAGAAACATCTATCAAATTTTAGAGTGCACATAATTTAAATGTCGTCGGTGCAAGTTTCTATATTTTAATTTAGCGAGCTGAGCCTATAACTCAAAAGACAGCAGAGACTTGGCCGTTGCAACAATTTCCATTGTTCCCTCCTCTTTCATATATTTTAAATTCTCATTCATTTTCTTCAAAAAAAAAAAAAAAAAAGAAAAAAAAATCATTCATTAAAAATATAATGCATTCCTTTTTCGTTTTTCAGACATCGTAAAAAACTATACCAGAAAAAGGAACTTTTTAAAATTTACAAAAAGAAAAAGAAAACAGAACAGAAAAAAAAGAAAAGAAAGAATTATTCCAACGTATATCCGACAAAAAGAAACGAATTAAAATATATTGAAATCTTGCTTGTTGTATGAATGTAGAAAATCTCATTCCAACCGCATTAGAAAATGAGTCCACAATTAGTAAAGTATCCTCCTTTGATAATTTGAAAAGAAAAAACTAGACGTTGCAAAAGCCGTTGATTAGAGCACCCATCCGACACTGAAATTTCGCAAAATCCATTCCGAGAAATTCTTGAGGCCGAAAAAAAATACCCTCACCACTCTAAGCTTCATCTTCTTAGCCCGTGTTTCAAGTTTTAAACCAAGAATTTTCAAGAGCCTCACATTTGTAGATTTTTGAGAGTTAGATTTTCTTTTCTTTTTTTTTTTTCCCTTCTTTTTTGGGGATTTTTGTTCTTCTTGTTGAGTACAGCGATATGGGTGAATCAGCCTGTCTTCTCAGATCTTTTTCTCATCCTTCTCATGCTTCATGGGAGTCTAAAGAGGTTGGTTCTATTGGGTTTTTTTAATTTTTACTGTTTCAATGAATTTCCTTTTTATTTGTTTAATTGTTCTTTTATAAGTTAAGAATTGATGGGATATGGATTAGTGTAAATCTTGGTATGAAATTCTTCTGGATTTCTCTTTACATGTCCTTGGTTTGTTGATGGTATCTTTCTTGTGATTTTTTCTTATAATGTCCTTATTTTGTAAATTTAATGGGAGTGTGGGGTTTTTAAACAGGGAGAGGGAGATCCTCTTCGAGTTCTTGGAGAATCCATTTCATTTGGAAGGTTTATGACTGAGCCTCTGGCTTGGGAGAAATGGTCTGCATTCTCTCATAACCGCTTTCAGGAAGAACTCCACAACTTATCGAAACCGGGTTCTGTTGCTCAGAAGAAGGCATATTTTGAAGCTCACTACAAGAAGAAAGCTGCACAAAAAGCAGCAGCTGAGCTTGAGGAACCAAACACAATGGCGGCGACCAATCAAGTTGAAACCGAGGAAAAAAGTTGCATCGACTTGGAGCCATTGATTCCGAACGACGGAGTGATAGAAACTAGTGCACAACAGAATTTTATCCACAATGCTGAGATTGTGTCTCCCACTGATGCTGCTGATGTACATGATTCTATGAATGAGGAGAGCATGAGTATGGTGGAAACATTAACAGACAAGGTCGAAGAAGTTCTTGAACAGAACAATTCCCTGGTGACTGCTCTTAATATTGAAAATGTCAACCACGATGAGAATGTGGAAGACCACGAAAAAATCGCGGTTGCTGAAGATGTGAAAACACTGGCTAGCGTAAGTGTGGTCATATTTTTCTTTGTCTTGATTGCAATATAAAGACATCGGTCTTTTTTCTCATTAACCGAAATGTTCTATCTTTTGAATACTTGCAGCCAGCTGCTGAAAAGGAGGTTAGGTCTTCAGGGGGAAGCTTGAAAAGATTAAGGAATTACCCCACCAAATTACTGACTCGAAGTTGGTCATCGAAGTCTCAATCGTCTCCTGCAAAACAAGCAACAACGTCTAGTCAGGAGTGCGTAAATCGGGGTAATGCCACTCCAAAGAGTAAGAAACATGTTGGGAATATTGTTGAGAAGTTGATGATGAAATCCGTCCACATGTCGATGCATTTTAATCCATGCTCTAAAGAAATAGGTAAAACAAGTTCAGACCTTCAACAGATTGGAAGAAAAAGGGCACATATGAGTTCACTTGCAGCATTCCAAGAGACATCAACACCTCCTCAGAAGATTGTCAATAGGGTAGTGGTAGGCACTTCTAATTGTTGAGTCTTCACTGATTATTTCAGTATATTTATGCACATAGCTGACTTTTTCTTGCTTTTCGAATCTTTTGTTTAACATTCGTTTGAATTTGTTTAAGATGTTTTATTTATCCCAATTTCAGGTATCTGTTAATGGATTGATTAAGCAACCTTTGGTGAAACCCCCATTAGAAAATAAAAGGTAAGTTTAGCTTGTCTATTCTGGATATTAGAGGAACTCATATGGACTGAAGATGAAAGCCTTTTTTCAACAGAATATGAACTTATTTTAATGATAACCAATTTCATTTCATTGAACTCATTATGATTGAATAAAAATTCTGCTTTCAAAATTTATGTAACTTTTCTTTCATATAACATTGAACATGACCTTCATTGTAAACTACCATCTTTATTAATCGTATGTGGTTTTTCAAGTTTTTAATTTGATTGTTTTGCATTCCAGATGTTTGAAATCTTCAAATGCAAGTGGAACCGAAAGAAAAGTACGGCCTCCTCTTGTATGCTCACCTTTCAACTTCAAGAGTGAAGAAAGAGTGGCAAAACGGAGAGAGGCAAGATTATGCTCTACTTTTTGTTCATTTTTGTTTCACGCCGGTTATAATTTTTCCCATCATCAACGCTCTTCTCATTTGTTATTTCAGTTCTTTCAAAAGCTTGAAGAGAGAGCCAATTCCAAAGAGATGGGGCAAAAGCAACTGCAGCCAAGATGTCAGGTTGATCACTTTACTTATTATCTTGTTGACAAGTGAGGATTTGATACTATGCACTTGAAAAATGCAGTGACTTAACTTCTCCCCAAAAAAGAAAATTATCAGCATGAATGTTTAAACATGGTCCAACTTCTAATGTAAAACTACTTAATTCTTCTTTCATTCAGGAAAGAGAGAAGAATTACATTACCAAATTATATCAAAGCAGAATTTTTGAAGCCAAGGCAAATCATGATTCTAATCAGGGACCAAAATCACCTCACATTAAAAAGGAAAATCAGAATTCTAACCTGGGACCAAAATTGCCTGCCAATCACATTAAAAAGGTATTTTATCCATCTTGTAAGTGGCATACCACGGGCTCGTTTTACCACCTACCTATCGCGTGCGTGAATAATTAGGTGGCTGGTGATTATGAATTCTGCATGTGTTCTAAACATTATCTTGTTATTCATTAGAATATATAAATCTTGTGTTACAGATCCCTGCCACGAGACCTCGATCACCCAAACTAGGGAGGAAGCCAGGAAGTACCAGTGCAGTGAATATTAGCTCTCTGCCTCCAAAGAAGCCCTCGGTCACTTCCAATGATTCCGAGAGTGTCACCAGAAAGCGATACGGAGGCATGGCTCAATCAGTCACTTCTCTCGGCAAGAAAACGAGTGGCTGTGAAAACTTTTCTCCAAATATCAAGAGTTGATCAATCTACTTCAATAGCTGGATGCACTTGCATAGTTACACATCATGAAACTAAAGAAAGTTGTTAGAAAGTAAGTTGTCTATATCTGTCCTTAGAAGTTGCTTTTTAAATGATCAAAAAGTTGGCTTTTGTGTAGGCCACTTTCTGATTGTTTGTGGAGTTCTTAGTATGCAGAATTTTTGTTGTTAAATGACAAATATTACCTGCTTGGTAGGTTTTGTACAAGTTTATATTTATATATTCATATGTAAAAATGTTGTATTGCTCAAAACGTACAATTAGTTACCTAACCAAAATCGCTTATCTATTTTATATTTCATCGTTGATTATAAATAATTCATACCTTGAACTGAACACCCATCAATTTAAACATATTATTCAAATCATCAATTTTCACATCACTCTTTGATAGACCACGTGTGATGTCAGTGGACGTTACAGGTGTAGAATTAGTTGATAAAGATGTGAAGTTGACTTATAACATACTTGAAAATGTATTTTGTTGCTACTTCTATATACACATTTCAAAATCCAAATCCCAATAGTTTGGGAAGTTAATATTAAATCCATTAAGTTTAGGAACTTATTAGCAAGACATCATTTTGCCTTGCATACAGGGGATATATAAAATGCATAATCATGCAATAAATAGGCCTTCATCTATCACTGGATACTCAGTTGGATCATAGGAATACTCGTAGCCAAACCTCATTGCATCGTAAAGGTGAGTCGAAACATCTGTGAAGATACCTGGATCACCATAATCTGGAAACTCTATTATTTGCTGTTCGAAGATCTTTGAATGACAACCATCTTGAAGCAAATAGCCCTGCAAGTCATCTTCTTCAAAGGTTGCAAAAGGTAACCCAGTTCCTAAATCAGCTGAATTGTAGTTAAGATTTAAATTCTTGTTTTTCATTACCAATGGAGTAGCAGTTGAAATGAGCTCAAAATGGTCATTGATCTCATTGAAACTCTTAGCCTTGCCAGAAAATGAATCAGTTGGAGTTTTTGGTAGATTCAAATGGACCACCTGTTGGCTACATCCCTCAGAATATGGCGGTTTCCTTTCAATGGAGCTTGCTTTGTCTTTCTCTGCTGCTGACTGTCCAGAACTTATCGATGAAATCGATTGTAGTTGGCCAATTTGAATTTGATGTGGTGGAACCGTTGGAGGGAACTGACTGAAATTTCCTTCTAAATGCACAAGTGGTTTGCTTTCTTGTTTGAACTTGATCTCTTGAGCTTCAACCCAAGGGTAACATGTTTTGTTGCTTGGATCAAATGCTGCAAACTTCCCCTCAGATTCAACAGAGGCAAAAGAGTTGTTGAAGTTCATCTGCGTACACCGCGTTTTTACTGGTTCAGGAATACTCCTAGCAGCAGCAACAGCTGCTCTTTTTGGCTCTGATGTATGCTCTTGAACAATCCTTTTCCTATCAACTTCACAGCCTATGGAATCTACATTCTGAAGGAAGTTGTCCCCTGAAAAACTGAAGCTGCTATTGGTGACATCATTGTGTGGCACCACTAATGAGTTACAAAGGCTGAAGTTTCCATCTCCATCCTTCGAACTCGAATCGGTATGCTTCATCCCGACAACAAAGCAAGCTTTTGGATCATTTTCTTTCTGCAGTCGACTTAAATAGAGGCGATATTTCTGCATACACAATAAAGTTCTCAATATGATTCCCAAGAAGTAAAAGACTTGCTTTTTAGCTATATGAATAGCAAGAATGAATGTATATGTCCCACACCTGCAAGTGGCTAGCTACATTTTCCCTAGTTAGCCAAGGGACATTCATCAGATCAAGAATCTTTTTAGGGCCGACTTCTGCGAAATTAGACATTAAAAATCATTCATCTGTAAGAGTAATTAAAAAAGGTTTAGGAGGGAAAGTTGATATATTCTATTACTTACTGTCAAAACCTATATGGTTTACAGCTTTTACAAATTTCTGGTGCAGATCAACTGACCAAACAACTCTGGCTTTCTTAGTTGAAGATGTATCACCAAAGTCTTTGTCCTCATGCTTATCCATATCTTTTCTTTTCCTCACTGAAAACAGCTCCTCACTTCTGAGGAACTGGCTATCATCATACCTATCTGACCCATTCATAAGAATTTGAAGGCCTTCAATAACTTCATGGCCTTCAATATCTCTTCCCTCTTGTATCTTCTTTCGAAGTACGTGCTGCCATATATTCCTAAGTTCTTTCATTCGTATCGGCTTTAGAAGATAATCACAAGCCCCATGTTGAACCCCTTTCATTACTCTGCTTGTTTCTCCATCGACCGACATCACTGCACAGAAGGAGATGAACTTATTATATAAGATAGGTCTCAGAAATTTGAAGTGAAGACTCTGCTAAAAAGAGAAAAATCTATTCATTCAAAACAGTCTTGAAGGAGAAAGGCAGAGCACTGACTGATAACTGGCAGGTCCATTTCTAATCCCACATGCTCAAGAAGTTTAAAACCATCCATATCGGGCATGTTTACGTCGCTGATTACAATATCGTACCCATCTTTTCTCTCCCTAAGCAGGCTGAGAGCCTCCCTTGCCAAACAACATGTAGTCACTGCAACACAGGAAGTTAAGGGTTAAAGCCTGATTTTGAAAAAAGTTCATCTGATTCAACTAAAGTAAGGTAAACAATGAAATGGTATGAACTAAAATTGTATTACACAGTGAAAACCACAGATTTTCAATTTCATTTCCAAGCTTTAGCTGGAATAGATCTCATAAAAATGACAAAAAAACTTCATAATACTTTTTATCATAAAATTCTTTCATCTGAAACTCAAAGTGCCTCAGTCATGGTTGAAATGGAGGAGAGCAAACATGTTAACAAAGAGAGTAAACTTGGATTGACTTGAGAAACAGTGTTTAATTGTAGAGCAGCATAAAGCCAGGGAATGCCTAGCCTAAAATCACTGAGAAAGAGGGCATGTTGGGTATTTTTCAACTTTTGTAAACTTTCCATTCAACTTCTCTTCTTCCCTCCTCCAAAGATGCTGTAAGAAATCAGGCAAAGTCTTTTTGAAACTTGGAAGGAAGAGGATAAAGAAACCACAATTCAACTTTAAGCATGAATGAAAACCTTTGATTTTTTTCAGATGGGGCTGTATCATTTTTGAAAAAAAAATAATAATTCACAGCCACAAAACCTGTAGTAGCACTAAAAGCTCAGAATCAAGAAATAAACAAGCAAAGGGAGAGACTTCTTTTGTTAATTAACCTTCATAAGAGCACTTTTTCAGCATCTTTTCCAGGATTCTCAGCCATGTTGGATCATCATCAACAACCAGAACACGAAGACCGATAGGAAATGCATCGTTTCGAGTAGAAGAGAAGCCATTATCCATGAGGACAAGCTCTGGAAGTTTGTAACAGTTTCCTAGGAAAGAGCCTTAAAAACTTCAAAACTTTGAGGTTTCAAAATGGTCTCAAGTTTAGAGAGAGACAGAAAGAGGAACCAATTAATACAAGTGACTAACTGTTCCCTTCAAAAGATTCAGAGAATGTTATATATTTACAACTTAAGCAAGAAAAAAAACAGAGATAAAATAAGGGAAAGGTAACTCCCATAGCAGATGAAAGAGGTAAAAAGAATATCAGATAGAGAAAAAAAAAAAAAGGCATCTTTAGAAGGAACCTGCATAGTTGAAGCACAACTTCCATATAATAATTTTTTCTCATACAAAGGCATTGAAATGACTATACAATAATTAATCAAAGACAGTGCAGAAAAGGAATAAAAGTTATAAAAATGAAAAATATAACATAGGGAAAGGAGCAGTTATAATGTACAGTAAGAGCAGCAATCCAACAAATGAAGGTGGGGAAACCTTTTTATCTGCTCAACTTAAATTCCCCTTTTGCAAATTTGCATTTCAAGTGGGAAATCCAACTTTCTTTTTTTCTTTCTAATTTCTTCAAGTGAGCTGCAGGGATTTTTCTTTGTTTGAGGTTGAAGCATAAACTTATGCATTTTGTTTTGTACTGCATTGAATAATCATGAATCCAATATTATTATTGAATATTAACTAGCAAAGGCAATGGCATATTGATATAGGCTTAGGCCACCAGCTGCAGACACTTTTTTTTTTGTACCTTTTAGTCTTTTCTATATATAGAAATGCCCCTCCATAGCTCTATTGGGGTGGCTATGGCAGTTTAAAAGCCTGCTGAAATACTCATTCACATAAGGGCTAAAAATTGCAGATGAATAGCATCAGAATCAATTCTGGAGAGATACGGATACGACATGACAGGGTGTGACATCATTCTTTACAAATCTAGGACGTAGACACAACAAGATTATGTTTATTAAAATATACACTTTATAAAAATATGAATCATTTTTATACCAGATGAAAAATCAAGGTCAAAAAATTTATGCATTTGTAATGCCACTAAATTTAAAACAAAATAAAATAAAACATTTTCATAAACGTTTCGGAACTATCTGTGACGTAGAAAAATTATTAAAATGTTGGACGAAAAATCAAAGTGGCTAAACACCATTTTTTCAAACTTAATCCATGCAAACAACCAATCACTACCACCTCGTTTCAAGTTAGCACCATGTTGATTTTTCGTCAAACGTTGTAATTAGATTTCTGCTCTAAGGACAGTTTTAAAATGTATATGAAAGAATAAGGGTAATAATTACAACAATCATCATGGATTAACTTAGAGGTCAAAGACGATTTTAGAAAATTGAAATTAATTTCTTACGAGTTGTTTTGACACTAAAATATTGTAGGATCAAAGAAGAAAAACGAGTAATATTGCAACTCTTAAAAGAATATCAATCTTTTTTTTTCTAAATAGAGAAAAGTTCAAGAGTATTTTTTATAATTCAGTCGATAGTCAGCATCCAACATACTAACAAGTGTCCAAATATCGAGCACGTGTCCAGACACGAAGACACTAGCCAAACTAAAGTGTCCATATACTTCTTAATTCTTAGCTCGTCGTTCTCGAGATGAAACAAAAGAAAGAAGAGAGAAAGAAGTGTCTGTTTTCTCTTTTTATAAAAAAGAAACAAAATGGGGAAACTGTAGTTAGTTCATTGAGAATTGAAAGAAGAAAAAGCTGGTGGTACAGGCACGTGGACTCCATTTAAAGGGCAAAAGACAAACTTGTTGCCTTTAAAAGAGAAGTGGTCAGCCCAAAAAGAAGAATAAAATGAGTAGCACTGAAAGCCAAAGTGCCCAACCAGAAGATCACCTGAAAAAAAAAACTATGTTTGGAAAACGCTTTTTATTTTATTTATTTTCTTCAACACGATTTAAGACTCGAACCTATATTAAAGGCTCAAACGTTCTCTAAGAATTTTTTATTAAAGGTTTCCAATCTTCGGATATATTTTGTTACTGCAATCTAAAAATGGATTAATGGTGCTCCATATATTAGGACTTTAACTCTCCATCATTAAAAAAAAAGCTTTACAAAGATATAAGTCAAACAGTAATAATCCTTTATAAGTTTTTCTTCCCATTTGACCATTTTAGTGGTGACCAATTGAAAGTCCACATGTAGTCAAACCTCTCTAGATTGGTTTTAGTCCTTAAAGAAACTCATTAAATATTAAAAGTGGAAGCATTAATTTTAAGACACCCACATTGCTTGCTTGTCTGTTTGTTTGTATGGATGCCCAATAATTCAACTTTATATAATTAATTCTCATCTTTATGTACTTGGAAAAGTTTAATTAATTAAAGTTTCCCTCTAACTGTCGTGTATTATATTACATAATACTCTCTAACTCTTAATTAACTACATGATTAAAGCAAGATTATCGACAAAATTATCAACAATATCCTCGTCTCGCGATCGAAATTTAGTAAGTTATATATTAACCCAAAAAAGATAGAGAGATTAAAGAAGCAGAAACACTAAATTAAATAAAGGTATGGGTGGTGTGTTTTGAAGCCATTGGTTTTTTATTGTTGAGTGTGTGAAGCAAATGGATTCTTATGAAGTGAAAAAGTATTTAATTAAAAAATAAATGTTGTTTTTTTTAGTGCAAATTAAAAGTTAGGGGTTCTGAATTTGATTATGAGATTGGTGTGTGGACATGATTGTGTTGGATGATTAATATGCAACCTATATGGATTTAATGGTAAAAGAAAAGTTAACCAGAATAATAAGCTCAGCAGCATAAGTCATGTATATTCACAAACTCAAAAGATCATAAGTTTCAATTACTCACCCAATTTTTGAACTAAAAAAGTGGTCAAAAAGAAAATTTGAGACTTAAAAAATTACAAATTCAAGTAATGATGATCATTCATTTAAACATTAATTTTCTACGAATTCTTTTTACAACTAAATATTACTATAGGATAAAGTGATTTGTCCTATAAAAATAATTATATATGTACGCATAAGCCGACTAAAACACTCTTAAAAAAATGCACTTCTAAATAATATCATTAGTGATGTAATTCGAAGTTCTGATCCCCCATTAAAAAGCAGAAATAAAACCAACTAAAAAAAGAAAAACTGAAAGTCGCTTATTTAAATAAGTCTCTTTTCATACTCATTCAAACTAATATTAGTCGCATAAGTATTAATTCAATGCGTGAAAGATGCAAAAGCTTATCTATCTTTAATTTAAAAAATAAAAAAAAAGAATTATGGAGACTAACCTGTAACAACAAAGCAAGTAAAAATTATTTGCAAAGAGAACAAAGTTGTCCTACTCTTTCATGGTTGCAAGTGAACAGACCAAGCTCGAGATTAAAAAGAAAAAAAGGCTCCTTTTTCATTAAAGCTATCCCACTCCCAAAAACCAAAAGGGCAGAGATTATTGTTCATAAATATGTTAGAAGGGCAAATGCCATTTTTGGTCTATGTTTTTTTTTTTTTTTTTTTAAATCTATTTAGAGATAAATATTTGAACGTGTAACTTCATGATTACTATACATAAAACTATTAAAAGCATACACTTGTCTATTCTATATTGTTAAATTTTTTTTTTTTTTAAAGATTTGTTTAAAACTTGCTAGATTTTAATATATGAAGCTCTACATGTTGGATTTTTTTTTTCTTTTTGAAATCCTAAATGATGGAATTCAGCTCATATACTTTTCTCCTACATGTTGGAACTTAGTACTTATAATTTTAATAAATCTTGAAGTTTATTATTTATTTGTTTTATAATGAATTCTATGACAATGATTTTATCAAGATGGATAAAAATTATTTGTTAAATGTATTATAAATGTATTAAAAATTACGAGATCTGTGATTTATCCCTCAATCTTTTATGATACTAAAAAAAATGATAAAATAATTAAAAACAACCATGGGGAGATTCAAACAAAATATCATTTTAACCATTTTAGAAAAACACATTGACATTGTTTTTTTGGGGTGTTACTCATATATGAATAATATTGTTTCAATGTTGGGTTTTCCCACTTGTCTTTTTAGAATTATTTTAAGAAAAGAAACATTGTTAATTAAGTTAGATTTCGCATTCCACAAACAAAGAGTTAAAAGTTTTACCTTTTTTTTTTTTGTGATAGTGGAGTATTGCGAGAGTGGGGGTTTTGTAGTGAGAGAAAACTCTCTTTTAATGGCTCTAAAAGGAAATGCCCACTAACAAATTCCTTGTCAAATAAATTATAAATATACTTATAGAGAAAAGGTGGGAGAAGCAAAAATAATACATTAATTATGCAACTTCCTCCAAGTGGAGTCACCTTTATAATTAGTTTATCTAAAGTTGGAATATGGGTTTTGCCTAATGCTCTTCAATTATATGCCTTACCTGTTTTTCCTTTACAGGTTTATATCTAATTTCTGTCTCTTTCTTCACCCTGGCTATGCCTTTTAAAGCCCCCCCCCGCCCCTTTTTTTTATCCCAATAGGAAATAATTAAATGGGTTTTGTTCATGTTCATCATATCAAGAATTTAGTTGCAACCTCATTCAACATTACTGTCACAAATCGATATTTAACTATCAATTTATTTGAGAGAAATAATAACTTTTATGTGTAGGATTATCCATCCAAGATAATGCTTGACACGACCAAAAACTTGATTGTGTTGATGCTGTCTAATTAAATAAGTAATAATCTGGTCATTTTACACAACGACACACAATGCTGCAAGCATTTAACAGATTAATACGCAAGTATATGCAGTCAATGATAGTCACGTGATAAGTTTACAAGTTATTATCCACAGGGACTAGTTTATCTCTAAATAAGTGTTAATCGAAAAGTCAAGTACGGAAAAGTAAAGGAAATATTGGTGATCAGCTATTTTCACCAAGTACTAAAATTCATAAATGCGAGAATGCGACAGAAATGCTGTAAACATTGGAAAAATAAACAGTAACACATGCAATGCTCAAAGCTTCACAAAAACACCTAATAGCAAATTGTCACAATGCTATAGACGTTCAATATGAAGATAGTAAAACAGAAATGTAGAAAATAGGAAATACTTCGATAAGAGAATAGGTTTGGGTTAAGGGTTTTTCGAGTGCGATTAGCATGCATCAAGGGTAAGTTAATGGTGAGAAGCGAACTCCACACAACACGTGATCAAATGTTCCCTTCCAGGATTCATTCATTCTCAACAAACATGAGCTTCCGCATCTATGTTCGAAGCTATAAACAATGAAATGTGACTAGCTAGGTTACTATTCCTAGACTCCCTCCTAACAAGCAAGAGTTCTTGAGCATGAAACTAATGGACATGAGTAGTAGATCTCTAATCCCTTTCTCTCCCGAGATGAAGTGAAAAGTAAACATGAATGGATGGCCAATCGAAACATGCTATTAATTAAAACACCTACCACGCCTTAGCTCAACATCTCCCACTTACCCAAGATACATGCATTACGCACTCTTCCCTTAAATTTCACCTATGTGTTTAGCTCATGCTTATAATGAAAAGAACAGAAACAAGGTACAATGCTGAGAGCATTTCATAGTAGAATAACCAGAAAAAACAGAATGCTATTAACAATGAAAGAAAAACTACCAACAAAGTATGTATTAAGCAATGAAACCAAGTCTTACAAAACTAAAGCTATTGCAACTGAAATTAAAGAGAAAAAAAGGAAGAAGAAAGCTTAGGAAAGTTTCCAAAGAGTATCAAAATTTTCTCCAATGGTGCTCCTTCAAGCTCCTTGCCAAAATCCACTATTCTATTACAAAAAATAAGTACAAAAGAAAGAAAAACTAAGGAAACTAAAACTATTTGCTAGAGAGAAAAATGGAGAAAACTCCCCAAAAGAAAAGAGGGAATTGAAAAGACAAACCTCTAAAATGGTGGCTGCTAGGGTTTCTCAATTTCAAAACCCTATTTAAAGCTCTATGTAATATATGATCAAAGACCAAGATTAAAAGATGAAAAGCACATTATTTTCCATCAAAATAGGTCATTTTGACACATGTTCGAGGGAAAAAACGAGTCTGCAGCCTTTGCTTCATCTGACATCTGCGCATAAATTCTGATTTTTGCAAAAAAATTGTTATTTTCGGTCGGTCGAATGCTGCACACATTCGCTATCTGGCCTTTTCCAATGCTGAAGGCATTACGAAGCTTCACCATGAATATTTTCTTTTAAGATCTTTCCTTCGATCCACGCTTGCATTCAAAAACCCTGCAATGATAACAAACACTTAACGAGAATAAGGATTCTTGAAATGTTAACGCAAATGGTACAAGCATCCACTTTTTAGCACAAAAACTCTTGATTTTTCAATATTTCTGATCCTAGCCTCCCTATTCCACATGAAATGCATTTTAAGTATATTTCTCTATTTCAAGGTGATTCTAGCATCAAAGTGTGATAATAATGCATGATTTCTTTCATAAACACACCATAAAAAAGGACTAAATAACTCTTTATTTGAGAGTTATCAGTAGGGTTTGTAGTCTCCGTGCGTCCACAATTTGAATAGAACAAAAAAAAGTTATTCATATGGTTTATTGACGCTTTTCAATTTGATTAAGGTAAAGATATGCTACTACTTAGTTCCCATGTACCATTACGCTGTAAAGCTGACATTTCATCATCCATAGCAGCCTTCCAAACAGGGGAGTGTAAGGCAATTTTGACCAAACGAGGTTCCACATCAGCAGCAGACTCACACGGCTTGGTACTGATATAAGTCCACTACTTGGCCTTAACAATTCTAGATTTAGCTCTAGTCTGCATAGAATGAATGGACACAATACTCGGAACAGCAGGGGCCACACTAGGAGAACCAACATTGATCGTCTCTTGAATCACATTGTTAGTTTCAACATCAGTATCAATACGAGAGACACAAGCATCTGGTGTGAAAAGTACCTCATTACGAGTAAGCAGAGCGACATGGGTATCTTCAACGGTTGGTGATACTGAAAAAATGTTTAAATTAGGACAAGGTACAGCTGCAACAGAGGAACATGAGAGATTATGGACCCGAGGAAAGGGAACAACAGAACCAGAAAGAGAGTCAGCTGACATAGAAGAAGTCGACAAGAGAAAGCCATACTTGAAGGGGAAGTCACTTTCGTTAAAAATAGACATTTATTCAAACTCCAAATAATTTTAGTTATTTTCTTAATTAATTTGAAAAACTTAGCTATTTTCTAGTAATTCCCTTTTTTTTTTTTTTTTTTTTTATTATTTCCAAAAACTTTCATGAAAACTATTTAGTCTCAAGGCTTAATTGCTTAATTGGTCAGCCTAGTGGTCTATGTTAGACTGGCCCTAAGTACTAACACAATGTTTGGGCCCATGATAAATTATGGGCCTTTCTCCTCTTTGCAAACATGTTCGAATAATCTTCTGACCCTGCCCATATCATTGTTTTCTTAAGATTTTTTTTTTCTTTTTAAATAGAGAGAAAATTGCTAGACAGGTTACATAAATGATCACGAAAGCTTAAAACTTATTATATAAATAGAGCAAAGTGTTATCCTCCATTGAGCATAGCTATTTAATGAAATGGAAACATGCGCAATTACCTATTAAACATGCGAAACTTAAAATGAATATAAGCTTTTAAAATAAAGAATATATATACCTCATACATTAGAGATAAAAATGTTAATCATTAATAGATATGTGCACGAGACATGGTAAGTTGGGGAATGACTTCTCTATCCATGTCCCCACACTAAAATCAATCTCCATCCCATCAATTTTTTTAGCAGAGATGTGGAGATTCCCAGCAGGAAGTTAACATGGATTGAGTTCATCTTGGATAGTTAACACCCATTTAATTTTTTCTCTCTTTTTTAATCTTATTTTTTAATAATATTTTTAAATAGTTAATTTTTCTTGGTATATTAATTTTCAACTAAATAGCTAATTATTAATAAAAAAAATATACCTTTCAATTAGTGATGTCTACGAGACGGGTGGGGCCATAGAATGACTTCACCGTCCCCAACACCAAATACAACCCGTGCCCCACGAAATTCATCATATTTTGGAGATTCTCTTAGCAGGGATCGAGTTCCCATATAAATTTTTTCACCATTTAATTTTTCTTTTCTTTTTTCTAATCTAATTTTTAAAGTATTTTTAAGTACAAATAACTATTTTTCATGGAAATTTATAAAAAAAAATTTTAATTACATAGTTAATTATTAAAAAAATTCATTTAAATACATATTTCTCACATTAAAAAAATTATATCTCATAATTAAATTGATAAAAAAAAAGTAAAAAGTAATTTTACAAAATAAAAATTAAATATAAATGGAGCGAAGATTAAGAAAATGTAAATGAAGAATACATTCATAGTCATAGTCCCCGTTTTAGGAATTTTTTTATTCATGCTCACTTCCCATTCCCCGCCCAAATGAGGAATCATTGCCTTGGGGGAGGTCGTCGAGGAAAAATTACATCTCTCATTTGAATAAATATTTCTAAAATTAAAAAATATAACCAAAGATTAAATTGATAAAAAGAGGAAAAACTAATTTTTAAAACTAAAATAAAAAAGAAAATGTAAACAGGGTAAGGATAGGAGAAACAAGATAAAAATAAAAAAATAAAATAAATACATTCCCCCTCTTCGTTTACCTTGTTGAAAATTTTTTCTTCCTGCACATTTCCCATTCCCACCAATTCATCTCGCCTTGTTTGGGGTAGGGCCCTGCAAATTCACTTGAAAAGTTAACATCTCTAATCACTAACGATCTCCACCAGAAACTTCTTTGTTTTCCCCATTGTGTTAGGTCATCAACGTTATGAATGGTAGAACACGTTACATATTGATTTCCTTAACAAATGATAATTAATTAATACATGTTGTATTTAAAAAAAAAAAAATATATTAATACATATTCTACTGGTTGAGAATAAAAAAAAAAATATATAATTACATTCATTTGAGGGATTTTGAAAATATGGGAGAGGTTTGGGTGAAAAAAACTAGAATTAAGACCTTTTGGATTTAGGGGTTGAAAAGAGAAGTAAAAGAAAAACCTTATTTAGAGTAACCGGTTGGGAAGAAGAGTGACACCAAAATTATGTATAAAAATTAAATTGATAAAAAAAAGTAAAAAAGTAATTATTCAAAGTAAAATAAAAATAAAACGTAAATGGAGCGAAATTGGGGAAAAAGAATAGAGAATACATTTCCAGTCATAGTCCCCATTTAACTTGTAGGAATTTTTTTTTATTCATGCTCACTACCCATTCCCCACCTAAACGAGGAATCACCGCCTTGCGAGAATAATGGACATCTCTCATTTGAATAAATATTTATACAATTAAAGAAAATATAACTAAAGATTAAATTGATAAAAAGAGGAAAAAACCAATTTTTAAAACTAAAATAAAAAAGAAAATGTAAACAGGGCGAGGATAGGGAACATGATAAAAAAAAAAAAATACATTCCCCCCTCCATTTACAGGGATTCATCGTCCTGTTCGAGTTGGGGCCCTCCAATCCCATGAGAAGACATCTCTATTCATTAACGATATCCACCAAAAATCTCTCAATTTTCCCAACTGTTTTAGGTCATCAAAGTTATGAATGATAGAATAAGTCATGCATTGATTTATCTTTAATAGTTAATTAATATAATTGTATTAAAAAAAAAACAAATATTAATACATAATGTACTGGTTGAGAAAAAATATATATAATTGCATTCATTTGAGGGACTTTAAAGTTGTTGAAAAGATTTGGAGAAAAAACAAGAATCAAGACCTTATTTTGTATTGACGGGTTGAAAATAGAAGTAAAAAAAACATTATTTAGAGTAACAGATTGGGAAGAAGAGGGGCAAAAAAGCCTTGTTTTAATTCGAAGGTTAAGAGGAATGACAAACTATATATATTAAACTGTAACAGCTCGTATTTTCAACACGATCCATCAGGTATGATTTTCTAACCATTCTCCAAGTCGGTAGACAGTTATTTGCGGTTAAATTTACCCTTAGGGCTCATTTTGTATTTAATTGAGTTTGAGGGTTGGTTTTATGATTTCAAGGTTAGTTTTGAAATTTAGAGAGGAAGGGACTTTAACTGAAAGGTTTCTATGATCGATCATTTAATCAGCTTTTAGGTTTTCATCATTTAGAGAGAGAGCTTTCCAAAGATATTCTGAAATCTTTTCCTCCATCAAGACCTTTCCATCGCTGTCGAGACCTTCCCGTGCATACCACGTGGCGCCACTACTCCCACATGACTGCCCATCACTGATCGCACCCACCACGCGACTCCACGACGTCGTTGCTCGCAGCCCGATCCCGCCCAATCTTCTTGCCCCTAATGTGAAGTGCAGCACCAGCTGCGTCGCACCGACGATCCTCCCATGCCCAGCGCAAGCAGCCGTGCCCCTCTTGCGTTCCTTACTCTAGGCCCGTGCACATGTGTCACAACAACGACGAGCCTCAGCACAGCGTGCACAGCCCAGCCCTCTCACGCACTCACCCAACTCTGGCGTAGCAATGCTTCCTCGTGCCATCAGTCGTGTACCGTCACGTGCCACTGTCATGATCTTCATGTGTTGACACTACTTCGATCTGCATGTTGGGTTTTGACCCTAGGGTCTTGGGTAACTTTTGTATCTATTGCTCCCTGTAGTTATTATTTGCTACAAAGATGCTTGATTTATCATTTTGACTAGGTTGTTCGATGAGGCTATTGGTGATACTTTTTGTCGTTCAAGGAGCAATTGTTCTATATTTCTATCGGGTAAAGATTCTTTACCTCGGGTTGTGTGGACTTTATGCTATATCTACTACTGTCTATTTTTACTTGTGTTATAACTACTTAGCATGTGGATTTGAAGATAGAGTTAAAATGATTGCCTTGACTATAGAGTTTGTTTAATGGTTATATCATAGACATTTATAGCATGTTCCGGTTGTATATGTTATTTATATGATGAATGTGTTTGAGTTAGGGAAAGTGAGGTTGCCACATCCAACCGTAGAAGTTGAGGGTTTGCCACCTTTGGTTGGAGACGTGATGGACTGTGCTGCCTCCGAGCTGGAGATGTCGAGAGACATGTAGCCTTCAGTCGGGGAAGTCGAGGGGTTATATGCCACCTCTAGTATCCCGTGATGGTTTAGCCATCTAAGAAGGTCTTATAACGTATCTCAAGACCCAGCTGTTTGAGTGTATAGCTATATGTTATGTTTGTGACTGATATATCTAGACTAAGTTTATATATGTATATTGTACCCTTGGTTATTGATCCTTACTGAGTACTGATCGCTGTCGAAACTGCCTAAATTAATTAACTAACAATCTGATTAGTTTGCACACTCAGCACACAATGTTACAACATTCAACAGATTATACGCAAGCATACGCAGTCAATCGCAGTTACGTGATAAGATAAAGTCATTCTCCACAGAGACTGGTTTAAACTCTAAATAAGTGTTGAATGAAAATTCACTAATAGAAAAGTAAAGAAAATATTGGTGATCAGCTATTTTCACTAAGTACTAAAACTGATAAATGAAAAATGCGACGGTAATGCTATAAACATGCGCGATAGAAACATAATACATGCAATGTTGTTAACATTC
>JBBMKA010000015.1:12853855-12886442 GCA_037833695.1 Sechiopsis laciniata
TTCTCTCTCCATCAATCTAAGTCAATTTTTTTTTTAAAAAGTAAAATTATGTAGTTCTAAAGTTTGGTAAGTATTTCGAGATAATAATTTGCTCATTATTTAAGTAACCATGTTTTACCTTGTGACTACGTGCAATATCAGTAGGCATGATATGTGTAGAATTGGTATATAAAGATGTGAACTTAACTAGTTAATATACACATTTAAAAATCCAAAAATCCCAATCCCAATAGTTTGGGAAGGTAATATTCATTCCATTTAGGTACACATTTAAAAATCCAAAAATCCCAATCCCAATAGTTTGGGAAGGTAATATTCATTCCATTTAGGTTAAGGAACTCACTTATTAGCAAGACGTTATTTTCCTTTGCATTCAGGGGAATTGTAAATAGTCTAATCATGCAATAAATAGGCCTTCATCTATCACTGGATACTCAGTTGGGTCATAGGAATGGGAATACTCATAGCAAACATCATTGCATCGTAAAGGTGACTCGGACCATCAGTGAAGATAGCTGGATCACCATCTTGAATCAAATAGCACTGCAAGTCTTCATCAAAGGCTGCAATAGGTAACCCACTTCCTAAATTGATTTAAATTTTGGTTTTTCATGTCCATTGGAGTAGTAGTAGTTGAAATAGGCTCAAAATGGTGATTGGTCGCATTGAAACTTTTCGCCTTGCCCGAAGATGAACCAGTTGGAGTTGTTATGGATTTAGATTGACCATTTGTTGACTAGAGTCCTTGGAATATAGAGGCTTACTTTTAATGGAGCTTGCTATCTATGCCTTCCTTTGTTGCTGACCGTTCTGAACTAATGGATGAAATGGATTGTAGAGTTGGTTGATTTGAACTTGATGTAGTGGAACCGTTGGAGGGAATTGACTGAAATCTCCCTCTAAATACACAAGTGGCTTGCTTTCTTGTTCCAACTTTATTTCTTGAGCTACCCAAGGGGTCGTTTGAGTTGATAAAACACATTGGCGTTGTTTGGATGTGTATTTGTGGAGTGATTAGATTGAGGGATTATATTAATAGTTCGTTTGGTTGTGGTTGTTTATAGAATAGTTTGTAGAGTAATTGTATTAATAACTCGTTTGGATGTGTATGTTTATTAAATGGTTGCAGACAATAGTGCATTTGGATGTGAGTTTTTGTAGAGGACTTATAGAAGAAGTTTGTTATTTTTTAAATGATAAGTTTCTACCTAATTATTTTATTTATTTTATTTTATTAAATCTATTTTTTCTTTATGATTTTTACAAATTATGTCCATATTTTTCCTTTAATATATTTAAATTATTAATGCTATTAAACCAATTGCTATAAATTTACAAAGCTTCAAAGAAAATTTAAAACATATTTATTCTTTTTTTTTTTAAACAAGAGTAACCACGTCTGTCCCTAGGCCAGGCACCAGAGACATCAAAGGAATAATGTCAGAGGTGAAACATATTTGATATTTATTCAATTTAAATCTCTCATTACAAGTCAAGCGACTCTCGTTTTCTTTCGAGAGAGAATTTAGAAAAATGAGCAAGAATTTTTTAAGTCTAATATCATATTATTTGACAAACTAAACTTAGATCGGTGGTTAAAAAAAATTAGATACAACATTTTTAAATTCACATACCTAATCTTTCTTGTATTAATATTATTGAGTCAAGATTTTAGTTTCAAAAAATAAAATATTGAATCAATTTTGATTATAATTAGCTTCATGTTTATCATAGATATAAATTTACAAGTTTTCAAAGTTAATTGTTTTTACATCAAATATCTTACCTCAACTTATATCATACATTCACCACAAATATTGATTTTCAGTTGTTCGTACCTACACTCAAACACAGTCTTCATATTTGTTTCAAAAAAAAAAAAACAGTCTTCATACCTGCACTCCAATCAAAGTCTTGAGCTTCAATTGTGTAAGATATATTTTGTATATAGAATCCTGGTCTGCTTTTTTTTTTTCTTCTTTCTTACACATTTTTTAAGATTTTGAATTATAATGTACTTTAAACCAAGTTTGTTATCGTGGAAAGAATAATAGAATTCGATTTTATTGAATCCTATGATCTCACATAAGTTTTGAAAATTTTGGATCATAATGATGTAAAGTAAGTTCTTTTGTTTGTTGTAGCGAGAACATAGAGTTTGATTATGAGTTATTTATGACAAATTTTGAACAAAAATATTTGAAAGTATATATTGCTTCAAAAGAAAAAAAAAAATAAAAAATTGGAAGTATATACAAGTATGAGAGTGACGACTTTTAAAAAAAAAAAAAACGCAAGCAGTCCGTGAATTCCCGCCATTGAGATTTCCCGGCGTATATTTCGAAATTAGAAACAAAACATCCACAAAAATCCCCAATTCTGATTTTGCCCTAATCCCTTTTTCCATGGCTTCTCAAGCTCTCACTGAGTACGAGCGCAAGAGGCTCGACAACATTCGCCGGAACGATGAAATGATGGCCGCCCTCAAGCTCCAATCCAAAGCCTCTCAACTCGCCGCCTCTAAGCGTCGAAGGTCTCTTTCTCTTTCTTTTTCTTCTTCTTTTGAACCTTACTGTGTTCTGTTTGTAATCTCTTTTGAATCTTCCAGACTTGAAACGGAATCGGAAAAGCTTTATCCGAGGACCAAACCTAAAATCGACTCGTCCGCAGTCTTACGGCGCTCTTTGCCAGCTAGAGGGATTTCTCCCGATGAAGATGACCTTACAGAACCGGGTACGAAGATTCGAAAGTCTTATACCATGTCGAGGCCTACGCCTCGAGATTAAAGTTTGTAGTGAGAGGGAGTCTCATGGGTCTCTGATTGAATCGATTTTCGGTATTTTGAAGAGGTCTCAATTGACTGGGGAAGTGAAAGAGGAAACCGGTGGTTCGATTAAGATGGAACAGAAGAATGATGGAACTTGCTTAAACCTTGGGTCATTGGTTCTGAATGCCAACAACGTAGCTGAGGATGTGCCTAGTAGAATAAGGGCAGTGCGGTTTTTTCCTTGTCGTGATTCTAGAATGATTGTTGTAGGTAATAAGCATGGGGAACTTGGGTTTTGGAATGCTGATCACGAAGCAGAGGAAGGAAATGGAGTCCATTTATATCACCCGCATTCAGGTTACATTTCTGGGATTTCAATCCAACCACATGCGATGGCGAAGGTACTTTCAGCTAGGAGATTCATGGAGGGTTTTAGAGATTGTGTGTTTTCTTAAAATCTGTTTTTTATGATCTGTTGTTAGCATGAAAAAACTCTAGGTTCTTGTCTAGAACAATTCGTATTGTGTGAAAAATGATTGTTTGGTTCTCAATAAGTTTTACCGTAAAATTTTATCCTAAACAAGAGGCTACATGTTCAAATCCTCCACCCCAAATGTTGTTGAATAAAAAAAAATTATATCTTAAAATTCCATTTATTTTACCTTTTGGGGCCCGAGTTCTAATTAAGCTAGCTTATATATTTCTTTGTCGGTTTTGTGGAAGTAAATCATTAAGTATCAAATATAAGTTCCAGTTAGTTGTAGAATTGCTTCCCTAGCATTTGAGATTTGTCTTCTTGTATTGTGTATTGAATGGCATTCCACAGTAGTTAGTTGTGAGCCAAATATTTGATAAAATAAAATAATGATTTTGTGGAAGTGTTCATGAGTGATGAAAAATGCAGTCTTTAACTAAGGAGAAATCGTCTTTTGATTTGTTTGGTTGGTTGAAGTGGTTGATTTGCAGCGAGGCTTACATCCGCTCCAGTCATTTTCTTTATATGCAATGTAGAGCTCAATCTTGTATTTTACATAGCTACTACATATCCAGCACTCACTTTGTTACTTATGATCTTTTTGTCAAGATTTCAGGTTTATACCAGTTGCTATGATGGATTTATAAAAGTGATGGATGCAGAGAAAGAGATGTTTGATCTTCTATATTGTAGTGATTATACTGTATATTCACTCTCTCAACAAGCAAACGATGTAAACTGCTTATATTTTGCTGAGGGTGGTGGTGAGTTAAATATTTTGGATAAAAGGACTGGAAAGTGCTCGATGGAGTGGACATTGCATGAAGATAGGATCAATACCATAGATTTTAATAGAGAAAATTGCAACATCATGGCTACTAGTACTAATGACAGAACTGCCTGTATTTGGGATTTGAGAAGAATTAATGCTGAAAAGCCTAAAACCTTGCAGCAGATTGTCGGCCACAAAGGGGCGGTTCAGTCTGCTTACTTCTCTCCCTCAGGGCGCTTCCTTGCAACTACTGGGTAAATTGATCATCTGTTGGAACTTTATGATAGGGAAACTGTAGTAACAGAATCAGCAAAAAATGGTAAAATAGAGGATAAATAAGATGTCCTATATCTAAGGTTCATTTAGTTCTTAAGTACACTTATCTCACAATTATTCTTGTCTTCTTTGCCACTCACGGATCATTGATAAAATAAATAAATTCTTATATTCTTTGCTTTATTGTTTGAACTAGAATACTGATTTGTTAGATGAAATAAGCTAAATGGGGAGTGGAATATAGAAGCTCTAACCTGCGTTGTAGTTGCACATTCCACTTGCTGGTTAATTACTCTCTGGCAGTGGGTAGGTTCTTATGTATGGAAATTAGCCGTTGTGTTGCGGAGTAGCTAGAAGAATAAATCACCAATTTTTGTAAATGTTGTACACTAATTATTTCAAAATTAATTACAGCTCATGCATTGGCGGTTCATGGCTTAATAGTATCATATGGTAGTTGTGGGATTAATATGTGTTTCACTTCATGTAGTTCTGACGACAATGTTGGTATATCTGGTGGAGCTAATTTTAAAGATACTACGATGATGCCCCATGATAATCAGACAGACAGATGGCTTTCCTCTCTCAGGCAAGTTTCATAGTCCTGTCCTCTTTATTGTTTCACCAAAATCTTTTCCCTTTTCATTCCCAACTGAAATTTGCATTAAAATATTTCACATTTATATATGAATTGCTCATTTTCTCGTGATTTTGAATTGCTCATTTATATATGAATTGCTCATTTTCTCTTATATTTTCATGTTTAAGGACAGTAGTGGATTAACGACATCTTTATGTTTAAAAGCAGAGCAATATGGGGTTGGGACGACTCGTACATTTTCATTGCAAGTATGAAGAAAGCAGTGGATGTTTTTTCACAAACCAAACTGAAGAGAGTCTTGGCTTTACAGAGCCCCCACATGTCTGGAATACCATGCAGGCTCGATGCACACCCTTATGAAATTGGAACATTAGCAGGAGCCACGAGCGGGAGTCAGGTTTATATGTGGACAATGAATCAAGATACTTAATTTGCCTCCACTCATTTTGTATAGTGCTAACAACCAATGAATACTTTTTTTTTTTTTTTTTTTTTATGTCCTGGGAACTTGGAGTTTTGCTTCTCTAAACCTAGGGATACCATAGGCCCGTCCCTTAACTATGACACTGGAATACATCGTAGGATCGGAAGTGAGATTGGGGTCACCTAAGAAATTAATCGCCTGCCTCAAACGTTGGACTTCAAGGGGAGCACACCCTCAAGGCCTAGGCGCTCGACCATTGCATCGCCCTTAGGGGACTCCAAAAAATACTTTCTGGGGGCATGCTTTATTTATCTCTTCTTGCTATCGGATTTCATGGGGAGAATCTTGAGTCAGTTTTGTTGTACTGCCATTTATCGCCTGTCCTGTAACCTTTGCTCATTAGTGAATGGATTTTGATTAGTAAATTAATTTAGTGCAATTGTTTTATTGGTTTTGTGTAACTTGCTTGATTTATTAAGAGAGTTTGTTCCCATTTCATTTATTCCAGGAAATTGTTTTATGACGCATTTGAAGTGACGGTTGAGCATTATAAATGGTGGATTATTATAATAAGGGTTATAATAACCTGCATTATTATAATGTGGAATATGATAACATATGTTTGGAGTGTATATTTATTATAACATGTGATTATTATAATCGTAATATCAGAGAGTGAGCTATAACCCAAGAATAATTGGTAGTCCAAACACAAAGTAGGTTCGTAAGGCTTTACTCACCCTTAAGTGGGTCTAAATGTTCACTTGAAAATAGTGAAGTCAAAGAGACGATGAATTATTTATTCATTATTTTCTTCTAAGAGGTTAGTTCAGATGGAATTAGTTCTTCATTACAGAAAGCACAGCCTGCGCTGTTAATTTCCCAATCCAACCATGATACAACAATCCCCTAGGCTAGAACCAAGCCCTCCAAATAACCAATACTTCCAAAAGCTGCTATGTTTTACAATCTCCTTGGAGTAAGTGGTGGCATTGCTATGTTTTACACTTTCAGTTGACCTATTAGAACTATTTAACCCATCAGTTGAAACATATTATTTAAGTCATCAAGTCTTACATCGTAACTGCATGCGATATCAGTAGGCGTACATGTGTAGGATTGGTCGATAAAGATGTGAAGTTGACTTATTAATATAGTTTATGAAGTTTTTCATTACTACTATGTACACATTTCAAAATCCAATTCCCAATAATTTGGGAAGGTAATATTCAATCCATTAGGTTAAGGAACTCACTTATTAGCAAGACATCATTTTGCATTGCATTCAGGGGATTTGTAAATAGCATAATCATGCAATAAATAGGCCTTCATCTATCACTGGATACTCAGTTGGGTCGTATGAATACTCATAGCCGAACCTCATTGCATTGCAAATGTGAGTCGGACCATCAGTAAAGATACCTGGATCACCATAGTCTTGGAACTCTATAATATGTTCAAGGCTCTTTGGATAACAGCCATCTTGACTCAAATAGCCCTGTGAGTCTTCATCAAAAGTTGCAAAAGGTAACCCGCTTCCTAAATCGGTTGAAATGCAGCTAAGATTGAAATTCTGGTTTCTCATGTTCATTGGAGTAGTAGTAGTAGTAGTTGAAATAGACTCAAAATGGTGATCGATCGCATCGAAACTCAAAGCCTTGCCAGAAAATGAACCAGTAGGAGTTTTTGGTAGATTTAGATTGACCATCTGTTGACTAAAGTCCCGAGAATATGGAGGCTTACTTTTAGTGGAGCTTGCTATGTCTTTCTGTGTTGCTGACCGTTCAGAACTAATGGATGAAATCGACTGTAGTTGGTCGATTTGAACTTGATGTGGAGGAACCGTTGGAGGGAACTGACTAAAATCTCCTTCTAAATGCACAAGTGGCTTGCTTTCTTGTTTAAACTTTATTTCTGGAGCTTCAACCCAAGGGTAACATGTTCGGTTGCTGGGATCAAATGTTTCAAACCTCCCTTCAGACGCAAACAAGTTGTTGAATTTCAACTGCGTATGCCGTGTCTTTTTCGGTTCAGGAACACTCCTTACAGCTGCTCTTTTTGGCTCTGATGTATGTTCTTGAACGATCCTTTTCCTATCAACTTCACAGCCTATAGAATCTACATTCTGAAGAAGGAAGTTATCACCAGAAAAACTGAAGCTGCTATTTGTAACATCATTTTGTGGCGCAGCTAATGAACTACTAAGGCTGAAGTTTGCATCTTCATCCTTCCAACTCGAATCAGAATGCTTCATACCGACAACAAAGCAAGCTTTTGGATCATTTTCTTTCTGCAGTCGACTCAAATAGAGGCGATATTTCTGCAGAAACAAAAGAGTTGTCGGTCAGAATCCGAATGAAACAAATACTTCCTTTTTAGCGAGATTAGTAGCATGAATGAAGGTAGATCATAGATGTACCAAACCTGCAAGTGGCTAGCTACATTTTCCCTAGTTAGCCATGGGACATTCATCAGATCAAGAATCTTTTTAGGGCCAACTTCTGAAAATTTAGACATTTAAAGTCATTTATCTATAAAAGAATAATTAGAAAAGTTTTAGGAGGGAAAGTTTAAGTAATCCTTTACTTACTGTCAAAACCTATCAGGTTTACCGCTTTAACAAATTTCTGGTGCAAATCAACTGACCAAACAACTCTCGCTTTCTTTGTTGAAGATATGTCACCATAATCTTTGTCCTCATACTTATCAACATCTTTTCTTTTCCTCACTGAAAATAGTTCCTCTCCTCTAAAGAACTGGAAATCATCATATCTATGTGACCCATTATTTGTAAGGATTTGAAGGCTTTCAATAACACCATGGCCTTCCATATCTCTTCCTTCTTGTATCCTCTTTCGAAAAACGTGCTGCCATATATTCCTAAGCTCTTTCATTCGTATCGGCTTTAGAAGATAATCACAAGCCCCGTGTTGAACCCCTTTCATTACTCTGCTTGTTTCTCCGTCCACCGACATCACTGCACAGAGGGAGATGAACATAGACATGAGTTAGGCCTTAGAAGTTAGAAGAACTGAGGACTCTGCTAAAAATAATCTTGAATAGCACTAACTGATAACTGGCAGGTCCATTTCCAATCCTACATGCTCAAGGAGTTTAAAACCATCCATATCCGGCATGTTTACGTCGCTGATTACAATGTCGTATCTCTCCTTTCTCTCCCTAAGCAGGCTCAGAGCCTCCCTTGCCAAACAACATGTAGTCACTGCAACATAGGAACTGAAGTGTTTCAGCCTGATTTTGAAAAAGTTCATTTGACTTTCAACAGAGCTAAGCTAAATTCTGAAATGGGAAGATTTGAACTAGTCTTAAACTGGGAAACCCATACATTTTCAGTTTCATTTCCTACCTTTTGCTTGAAAATACCTCTTAAAGGTGACTAATTTCAAGATATTTTTATAAATGAATTCCATCTTCTGAAACTCAAAGTGCTTTAGCCAGGATTGAAACCCAAGTGGATGATGAGAGAAACATGTTTACAAAGAAAGAAATCTTGGTTTGAGTTGAGAAAAAGGGGTTTAATTACAGTGCAGCAGCAAAATATAAAGCCAGGTAGTGCACAAAATAAGCCCATTGAGAAAGAGGGCATGTTGGGTATATTTCAAATTTAGCAAACTTTTCATCCAACCATCTTCTTCACTCCTCCAAAGTTACCATAAGAAATCAAGCCTTTTTTTTTTTTAAAGAAACCACAGAACCATAGGAGATATGTTGCAGTTGCTGATGAACTTTTTGAAATGAATGAAAAGCTTTGATTTTTAAATGGGCAGTATCGTTTGAAATGAATGAAATGCTTTGTTCAAATGGGCAGGATCATTTTTCAGTTCTAGATTGAAAAAAGAAGCAATTCACAGCCTCAATACTTGCAGTAGCGCTAAAAGCTCAAAATCAAGCAACAACTTAGCAAGAAGAGAGAGTTCTTTTTTGTAAATTAACCTTTGTACGAGCACTTTTTCAGCATCTTTTCCAGGATTTTCAGCCATGTTGGATCATCATCAACAACAAGAACACGAAGACCGACAGGAAACACATCGCTTTGATGAGAAGAGAAACCATTTTCCATGAGGATGAAGCTCTGGAAGGAGATCAAAGAGGAAAAAATGAACAGTAAGTTTGTAACAGTTTCTTAAGGAAAGAGCCTTAAAAACTTCAAAACTCTCTCGGTTTTAAAAATGACCCCAAGTTTACAGAGAAAGAGGAACCAATTAATGCAAGTACCTAACTGTTCCCTTAAAATTATTCAGAAAAGTTATACATTTACAAACTAATATCAGATAGGAGAAAAAAAAGACATCTTTACAAGGGACCTGTTACAACTTTCATATAATTTTTTTCCCTCTAACAAAAGCATTGAAATGACTATATAATAATTAATAAAAGTCAGTGCAGAAAAAGGAATAAAAGTATATAAAAATGGGAAAACATTAGCAAGCATAGGGAGAAGAGCAATTATAATGTACAGTAGGAGCAACAATCCAACAAATGAAGGTGGGGAGGACTTTTTATCTGCTCAACTTAAATTCCCTTTTGCACATTTGCATTCCAAGTGGGAATCCAACTTTTCTTTTCTTTTTTTTCCTTAGTCTTTCCATGTTTGAATTGAACCATAAACTTGTGCATTTTGTCTTGAATTATCTTGAATCCAATGTAATTGAAATATCAGCTAAGCAAGGCAAAGGCATACAGCTGCGGCAACTTTTTGTACCTTTTAGTCTTTACTATATACTATATATAGAAAATCTCCCTCCATAGCTCCATTGGCTTGGCTATGGCAGCTTAAAACCCCTGCTAAAATGCCCTCTACAGATGGGTTACAAGGGCAGATGAATAGCAACAGAGTAAGACATTATTATTTTTATACAAGAAGAAAGTTCAAAGTAACTAAATATTGTTGGTGGACTCATATTCACTATATGTACCTGTACATTTGTTTGTTGATATAATTAAATTTACCTCAATCCACCAACTTAAGTTTTTAGTTGATTGGTGATTTAACATACTTCTGATACCTAAACTATAATTCTTTGATACATAATCAGCTCGTGTCTGACACGGACACATCAGTCAAACAAAAGTGTTTGTGCTTCCTCGACTCTTGAGCTCGTCATTTTGGAGATGAATCAAAAGCAAGATGGGAAAAGAAAGTTGTTGTGTGTTTCTTCTTCTTTAGTGTGACACAAAAGAAACAAAAAAACAGAAATTGAGAAAACAGTAGTTAAGTTTATTGCGATTGAAAAAATTAGTGGTGCAGACACGTGGACTCCATTTACTGGGCAGCACAGAATCCAAAGCTCCCTAGCAGAAGATCACCTGAAGAAGATTTAACAGTTATCATTTAACAATTTCATGGTGCCACATATTTTTATTATTATTATTATTTAATATTGTTATTTATAAAGTAAAATTTGGTGGTACATAAGGGAAAGGTAGGACTCCTCCTAGCTATTTATGTATAAGAAAGTTTTTCTATTTAAAATAATTCAAACAATATGGATCCTTCTATTTTTTTCTTCCTTTTGACCATTTTCAGTGATGCCTAACGTACTGAAAATTCACATGTAATCAAACTTCTCTAGATTGTTTCTTATCACAAGGGATTTGTTTTGAAAGCAGATAAAATTATCGTAAATAGAAAGTTGTTATAACAAGAGAAATTAAAATAATCTACGTTTGAGGTGCAAGTCATTAATAACATATATGATATGACAACTTAGCTTTCGCGTTAGAATGTAAGTTATCATAACTTGAAATTATTGTAACAAAAATTTTTATTATAATATGAGTTATTATAAATGATTGAAAAAAATATTAATTGAAATAAAGGATTATAGATTAATCAACTAGTTATTATAATCGATGGTCTAAACACATATAAGTTAGATTATTATAATCCAACCTAACCCCACTAAAACCGAGACTTAAATGCAGCTAAGTCTTTTAAGAAACTCATTAAATATTAAAAGTGGAAGCATTTTAAGACAACCACATTGCTTGCTTGTCTGTTTGTATGGATGCCCAATAATCCAACTTTATATAATTAATTCTCATCTTTATGTACTTGGGAAAGTTTAATTAAACTTCCTTTCCCTCTCAGTTCCATTGATTATATATATTGTACAACATTCTTTCTAGCTCTTAATTAACTGCAGAATTAAAGCGATAATAGCGACGAAATTATCAACATTATCCTCATCTCATTGCAGTCTAAACGTAGTATGTTATTAAATACTAACCCAAAAAGATAGAGAGATTATAGAAATAAAAGGTATGTGTGGTGTTTTGAGGCCATTGGTTTGTGATTGATGAGTGTGAGAAGTTAAGGTTTTTTTATAAGTGAAAAATAAGTTAATTGATTTAAAAAATAAATCAAGTTGTTTTAGTGGAATTTAGAAGTAGGGATTTTGAGTTTCATTATTAATGAGATTGGTGTGTGTGGGCATGATTGTGTTGGATGATTAATATGCAAAGTCACAATAATCAAAAGTAATTTGGTTCAAAGTACTAATCCCCACTAAAAAGAAAAATTAAAAGTCACTTATTTATAAGAGCCTCTAATCATATGACATTCAAACTAATATCAGTCGCATAAGTATTAATTCAAAGCGTGAAAAGATGTAAAAGCTTTTCTCTTTAAAAATTTAAAAAATAATTACAGAAATTAACCTTTCATGAAGTTAGCCAAATTAAATTATTTGCAAAAGGGGAACACAATATAATCATCCATTTCATCATAAATTTGAAATTAATCTTTACTATTAGTTTATTATTTTTTTTAAGTCACATTTTTTCTGTAAAAAATCTTGAAAATATATTTACATTATATGTACTTTTAATGAAAATTATTATTTAATTTATTTTATAAATTTGATTAAAGTATTTAACTTTAAACAACCAATAAGAACTAAATTTAAAGGTTTTGATCGATTGGGTTAGTCACGTCATGATTTCATTGTTTGGTAGTAATCTAGTTCAACACCACTATCACGTTCGATTCTAAAAATCGATATTTGACTCTCATTTATTTGAGAATAGTTGTATTCTCCAAATAAGATGTGATCATTCATTCTCCAAATTATATATACTAAAAAAAAATTAAAAAGTCTATATATTAAGATGGAGCCCGACGCTAAGTCATAGGAATCAAAAAATGCTCTTCCATTAATTTTTAAGTGGTGCTTTACCCCCGCCCCCCCAAAAAAAAAAAAAAAAACTTTTGCTGGGTGGAGAATTTAAGGCCCAACCCTCAGCAATGGGAGCAAACACATGAATAATATTGTTTAAATATATTGCTTTCCAACTAATCTTTCAAAGTTATTTAAAAAATAGACTCTATAATTAATTGAGGTTTCAACTTCCACAAACAAAGAGTTAAAAAGTTTTACCTTTTCGTGATAGTGGAGTATTGAGAGAGTGAGAGAAAACTCTCTTTTTTAATGGCTCTAAAAGGAAATGCCCACTAACACAATTTTGTTGTCAAATAAAATGAAAATATACTTGTAGAGAAAAGAAGATAAGAAATTGTGAGATGAACTTAATGCAAGTCACCTTTATATTAGTTTATCTTAAAATTGGAATAGGGATTTTGCCTAATGATGCACTTCTTCTCTTGATATTTTTCCTTACATTATTTATTTTTTTAGTACAGACAGTTTTGAGTTGAGCAATTGCATCCACTTCAAAAATAAATGTCCTTTGTGGTAGAGTTGGTTTGCTTTGACTTATTTTTGTCTTTCAATAAATTTATATCTAATTTCTTTCTCTTTTTGTTTTATTGGCAAATGGTAATGCCTATTGACAGATGTACATTAGTTATATAATGTTGGAGATACTCACTTTGTGGCAATTGTCCCACACTGGAAATGTGAGGATTCTTCAACATCTTTATAAGAAATATGAGTTATTCACCTTATTGAGCTCTGATACCATATTAAATAATATGATATTCCACCTCAAAATTATGGTCGATAAATCCAAATTGAGTTCTATCACTGATAGAATGAGAGACGCGACTAGGATGGAGGAAACGATAAGCGAGGATAAAAGCGTAATTCTTGGGTCTCGACGAAGTTTCAAAAGCCCAACTGCCCAAATTTCCTTCTAATGATCAATGTTTTAAAATCAAGGTCCATAAACAGGCTCGAACAAGGTCCAACATATATTGACTGAGCCCAAAGATAAATTATGGGCCTTTCTCCTCTCAGCAAACGTGTTCGAACAAAATCTTCCGACCCGGCCCATATGTTTTAGTTTTAGTTTTTTTTTCTTTAATATTAAAAAAAAAAAAAAAAAAAAAAGAAAAAAAGAAAGAGAGAATAAACAGCTGCTGCATTTAATTGGTAAAGTAAATGGTTAAACATTTCAAAAAAAGGTCAGTATCCCAAATTCAACAAGAGGATCTAGTTGAGTTGGTCACCTAAGCCTTAATTATTCTGTTAAAAAAATACTAAAGAATCCTCTGCCTTGGGGAACAATCAACTCAAATCTAATTTTATTATTATTTTCAATAAATAATAATGCAACCAACCTCCGAAATCTGAATGAAATTATCACAGATAACAGTTTATCGTTTTTTTTTTTTTTAATATTTCATTGGTAAATGGTACATATGTGACTTCAATTATTTCAGTGGTAAAGTTATAGATATCGTAGGAATAATTTGATTATGCTTATTATTTTATTTTAACTGATATCTTTAAACTATTTTAAACTTTCACGCAGAGAAAAATAAATAACTTAATATGATTTCTTTTTTGCAAATATTAACCATTCGATTTATAGTGGAAAATTACTTTTTTTTTTCTTTTCAAAAAATCGCTTAAATGATTTTTTGTACAAAATTAAATGGAGAAAAAGAAACACTAGTCGAAGAATGAAATTGCGGTCATGAACGAACACATTTGTATAAAAATGAATTTTACCATTATTTCTTATTAAAGTTTTTCAGTAATATTTTTACATGCACAGATGCGCTGATAAATTCCACACATGCAATTTCATAAAAATCTAACCTAATTTTGTTTTTCTAACAGCAAAAGAGGCTCTTCGATGGTTACATTCTGTTTGAATAAAAAGAAAAACTTGTTTTTCTACTATAATTATAAAAGTCCACCTAAGTTCCAACAACAACAAAAAATGATGCTTGCTCAAAAAGCATCATTTTACCTACCACTCTTTGACTTTGTATATCATCAATGATCAAATGATTGGAAAAGGTTCAATTACAACTTTGTTTCTTTGCTAAGCATTTTCCAAGTTCAAGATTGTGAATCTGGGATTTCAAAAGACGAAACATTTCATTTCATATAAAACAAGATTCCTCACCGAACTCTGTTTACATTTGACGGTCGGCTTTCAATTCACTATACAGAAATTGGTTTATTTTGGTTTAAATCAAGTATTCATAATACACTAAGAAAAGGGCATCTGGATATTCCTTTGGTAGGCTGCTTATATACAGATAGAACCGTGCCAAATCTTCCATTGAAACCTTTTCAGCATCGACCACATCTTCACTGCAAGTTAGCACCCACAAATCCTCTGATTTGATCCTCTTCAAGCTTCCCCTGCAGAACGGGCACGATTCCGATCTCGTGTTCCTACAAATCATTCACAGGCAAAGATGTTTAAGCAGTCGATACCAAAACGGGAAAGAGATGATCTAGGAAGTCGTTTGTAGTTACCAATTGTGGTAACATTTGATGCACATTGAATGGCAGCAGTTTGGCAACACCATTTTTGTGGAAGTTTCTAAGCAAATCCCACACTCATCTTCTCTCTCAAAATCACCATTGAAGAGTTTTCCATCTCTTTGGACTTGTCTCTCGCTAGAATTATCGAACTGGACGTGCTTCTCTTTTGTATTATCCAACTCTTTGGTGTTCGCTTCAAGCCGTTGAAGGGATGGCAATATGATAGCTGAAGTAGGAAGCTTATAGCAATCAAAACAAGCTCATGAACTCAAAAGTAAAATCATACAATATCAGCACCGCCATAGACCAAGCTTAATCTCAACAAGAACAATAACTCACTAGCATAAGTTTATGTCGATAACTAATAGTTCATGAGTTCAAATCCCCCACCCCAATTGATGATAAACTAAAAAAAATAGACTAAGCCTAATGATTTCAAACGAGAGGCACGAGCGAGAGACGAGAAACACAATTCAACTGGTTCCTAACTACTAAATTCAGAAATATTGTTAAAGCCCTAGACTAGAAGAAGCAGCCTAGCTCTCTTGTTCACTTCTTTTAGTTAGGTCCGAGAAAGTACAAGATATTTTTTACCAAAAACATGTTCAAATAACTACATTCTCTCTTTTTTGGAACAACAATGTTGCCCCTCCTATAATCATGGATGTATGCGAAGTGTTTAAGTTTAACTGCACTAAAACCACAACTGCCCAATTGCAGTCCTCTTAAAAACAGTTTGTACATGACATTAGAGAACTATTTTGAAAAGCGAAAATGTACCATAAAAATCTTTGACAGTTGCCTTTCTTCCATGAGCTGATATGTTAGGCCTTCCATCTGTGTAAACCTGAAGAAAGCAAAATTGCAAATATCATGGAACAGAACAAACTCTTTTTTTTTCTTGTTTTTTTTCTTTTTTTGGATAAGAAAACAAACTCAGATACATATAAACAGCAAAAAAAAAAAAAAAAAAGATATCGGCCAACATTAAACAAGTAAACAGAAGAGAAACCAACCTTGTAAACAAGTATATGGAAGAAATTTAGGTATCTGGGAAGAATACAAGTGAAAGAACAATCCACCCATTGCAATAAAAACAGATAGAGTGGAGCTAATTGATTGTAAACCAGTTTCATCTGGAGATATGAACCATGTTTGGCTCTTGGAATTGCAGCAGCCCTGCAAGTGCAAACCCAAAAGCCAGAATTGGGAAAATCCGATAAACAAACAGATTACAGAAATTTCCCACCACAGTTTCATCAAAACCAGTAAACCGATCAAAATTTCTATGAACAGATAAGTAAAAAAACTGAATGAAAAAACGAAAAATGGATATACTAACAGAGCATTGGCGCGATTTACATCTTCTTCGAGGACTTTCAGAGAATCCTTATTACAAGAAGACCTTGATAGCCAATAATTCATAATCCAAAAAATTGTATCTCCGTCTCTTTGAATCGAAAACCCCCAAAAATAATATACCCACGAAATTCTTTTCTTGGAAAACGTGTTTAGAGAAAACCCAGAAGAGAAATTTGGTGGTTGGGGTTTCTTCGAATCCCCCAGGAAGTTGGTTTCATCAAAACGGCCATAGAAAGCAACCTGTGAAGATTCAGGAATTGATCAAAAGCGCTTTTGAGATTGGGGAAAAAGGAAGAGCGTTTTGATCCTCCGGCGATTCCCGAGAAGTAAAGGGCGGCGCCGTTGAGAGTGGGATGTTTTTCTTTATATTTTTTCCGAATTTGTCTAAAATTTCGAAATTGTTGTTCTTTCCACTACTTAATTCAACTTCAGCACTTGGCTTTCCCTTTTTCACAATTACTCCAAAAGATAATGAGAAACCATCATTTTCTGTTATAATTAAAAAAATAATAATCATTTCCTGTAATTATTTTTCTTCTTAAAAAATATAAAATAAGTCTCTTTGTTTTTTTTAGAAATAAAATAAGTCTCTTTTTATAATAATTGAATTCAAACTATAGTCATTAGAAATATATACATATATATGATTAGAAGTATATTTATTGAGTTGTCATTCTTTTTAATCTTAATTTAACCATATTTATAGTGAAAATATTCAAATATCTAACTTTTTAAACACCAAAGTATATTTGGGTCAGTTGATTTCAATTTTTGTTTGTATTTGATCTTTTAACTCTTGAGGGTGTTTGTTTGTCAAATTTAAGGAAGATTTAGATTTAGTATTTACTAACTATTCTTAAAAAATTTACAATTAAATGAATTTTTGTAATTACTCAAAATAATTTTTCATTTTTTAATTATTCTAAATAATTTCTCACTTCTAACCATTTATTTGTAATCATTATTTTCTAATTATTCAAAATAATTTTTTATTTCTACCACTAATTTTAACCATTTATTCCTAACTACACATTCATTTCTAATTAGTCAAAACAACTTTTTATTATTCCTCACTTCTAACCATTTTTTTCTTTTTTGAATTTGAAGTATATTTATTGAGTTGCCATTTTTTTTAATCTTAATTTAACCATATTTATAGTGAAATATTCAAATATCTAACTTTTTAAACACCAAAGTATATTTATGTTAGTTGATTTCAATTTTGTTTGTATTTGATCTTTTAACTCTTGGGTGTTTATTTGTCAAATTGAAGGAGGATTTAAATTTAGTATTTACTAATCATTTCTAAGAAATTTATATTTAAACGAGTTTTTATAATTACTCAAAACAACTTCTTTTTCTAATTATTCTAAATCATTTTTCACTTTTAACTATTTATTTCTAATTAATCAAAACAACTTTTTATTTTTAACTACTCGTTTTTAATCATTTATTTCTAACTACTCAAAATAATTCATTTTTAACTGATCATTTCTAATAATTTGTTTTTAACTATTCAAAATAACTTCTTATTTTAAATTTACATTCAAACAAGTTATTATCATTACTACTACTAATATATATATATATATATATATATATATATCCAAACAAATTTTTGGCTGGAACTCCTCTATTTAAAACTACGTCCAAACGAATTTTTATAAAAATTCTCAATTTTTAATCCCTCAAAATAACTTCTCACTCAAACACCTCATTCAAAATATTAGTTTAATGGAGATAAATATTTTGGTAAAAAATTCAAATAGTGGTGGTTGAATTATTGGAAAAAAAAAACTTTTAAGTCTTGGGTCCACAAGAAGTTGAACTTTCTTTTAAAAGTTGTTGAAAGCTTTTTAAAATAGTGTTTTCTTTTAATTTAATTAGAATTAGTTTTAAAATAGTTCATATAATATAAAGATTAAAAAAAATATATCATTGAAATTAACAACATATAAAATATAAAAGAACTAAATTTTAAGTGGTTGATCAAGTACTTATTGTAGTGAAGATAAAAATAGTTTGTTTTTTTGTAGATGGTTTCATTGACTATGTTTGTTTTTTGGACATGAGAAGTGGTTAATAGTCACTCATCAATAATTCATCTTTTGTTTTTTTGTAGTAAATAACCATTCTTAACTCCTCTTCAACCGCTCTTTAACCATTCTTCAAAATTCTCTTTCAAATCTTTTTTTTATCAAATCTCACATTAAATCTCATCAAATATATCTTTTAATTTCGACTAACATCAATATTTAAATATCTTTTCAAAAGTAATTTTAACTATATCGAAAAAGTCAATAGTGTTGGCTTGGTTGATTTGTTGTATTCCAATTTAATTTTACGTTCCAGAATTCGATCTTGAAAGGAATTATTTCATAAAAAATTATTAAATAATAATAATTTTAATTCATAAAAAACCTCTTTTTTTTAATAAAAAGTTTCAAGTAAACATATTTCTTAAACTATGAAAAATTAATAAGAACAAATTTATAAATAAAATACAGTAATAAAATAACAACAAATACTAAATTTTAGCTTTATTATCATTATAAAGATTAAAATTTGACATTTAAAAGTAAAAGAATCAAAATAAAACAAAATTGAAAGTAAATGGACTAAAATGACATTTTAGTTGTTTTTTTTCTACGTAGTTAATATTTTAAAAAATAATTAAAACAATAAGCAAAATTTAATAAAGTTAGGCAAAAGAAAGAAAAATAAATAAATATTTTGAAGTTATGAGCATTTCTTTTTTTATTTCTGTGTTAGGAAACAAATATTTTAACTGCTATATAATATATTTTGTTTGCTTAATAAGACCATAACATCCTACTATTTCCTATTTCTTTATTTTCTAGAATAATATATTTTTGCAAGTTTCACGTAAATATATTTTCTACCACTCTCCTAATAATTGACATTTTAACGATCTATTCAATGGAAAATTTAGTTCAAATTTTTAAAACTTACTATTGTTTGCTTGATTCATATTACTAATATGTTTAGTAACAAAATATAAAATTAAAACTTGATTGATAATTCAATATGATGGTTTTTTTTTTTTTTTTTAATTTTTTATTTTAGGGGTGTATATGTGAGTCAATGAACTAAAATATCATGAATTTGAATTCTTCAATTTGAATTATTATTCAACTAAAAAACATAAAAATGCTTTTTAAGATTAGTTAACAATAATTTAGGTAAATAATTAAAATTCACACATTTTTAATTATAGACTACTCTAACCACATTTTCAAAAAAGAAAAAGAAAAAAATGTATCAACTACTATTAACCCCAATCCCCAAACGAGTAATTGATTTCTCTACTATTTTTAACCTCAATCTTCGAACGAGTAAATAACAATTTCTAACTAATATTAACGACTTTTTTCCCTCCATTCTACTTTACTCTTCTCTACCAAAAACAAAAACACCTTTAATATGCAATTCAAACCGCTAACATTCTTAATATTTATAATACATAAGTATTATGGAGGATTTTAGGTATTGTTAAAATGAGAAAACATTCTTAATATTTATAATACACGTAAATTATTGCTCTTATTATCAATTAATTTTAAATTGAATGATCATCTTGTATTATCTAATATAGAATCATATTTTATTAAATTTAAACGGAAAATTGATTAAAAAAATGTAATTCAACCACAATCATCTTGTAGTTATACATTTTTTTAAAATATCATTCATGCATTCTTTTTTTTAAAGAGTTTTTTTTTTTTTTTTCATTTTGTAAGTACAGATTGAAAGAGAAGACCAACAAATTTACTAGAGGATCATACTGCTATCAAATAGAAATTGAAATGAATTACTATCCATTTAGATAACTAACGTGTTATCAACTCATTCACTAGGTTTTTTTTCTTATACTATACTTCCTATTTTGTTAGTTATATTAATTATGTGGTTCTTATCTCTATCTATTAAACATTACATCTACATCTTTCTTCCTGGCGTATTGAAACATTTTCTTTCATGCTCTAAAATAGAGCTATATAAATTTCAATAGTCTTTTCCTCTTATAAGTATCACATTTTTGTCAAAGTGGCATGCGTCTAAGTGGCATAAAACTGGTAGGTTTGACAACCTTCCAATTTTGTTGTATAGTATTAAATAAACAGTATAACACTTTTTATTTTTTATTTTATACCACATTTTTCAATTTTCATATTTCTAATTAACTCGTTCCTATTTAAAAAAAAAAAAAAAAAAAAAAAACCAATTGGTATTTGTTAATTGAATTGTTCCTAGCAATAAAGTTTTCAAGTTTGTTTTTAATTTTGGTATTCTTTTTTCTACTCTATATTGAAAATGACCCATTTTATAATACATATTCTCTTTTGGAGTATTTTTGCATATATGGTCACCACACCAAAAAAGTCCACACCGACTTAATTTGAATTTTAATAAATTTGTATTATCCCTGATTTGGCTTTTATAACTAACCTTTTTATAAAAGGTTTCAAAATTATTTATTGAATGTTTCTTTTTCTTTTTTTTTCTTTTTTTTTCTGAGATTTAAATAATTTGGCTTTTATAACTAACCTTTTTATGAAAGGTTTCAAACTTATTTATTCAACGTTGAAATTAAAATAATTGAGAATGAGAATTGAAATTGATGATCTCTTAATTATTAGATGAACATTAATGTTGTTGAACAATTAATTTAAGCTCTTAAAAGTTGCTATTAAAATTTTCTAAGTGTTTTTAAAAAATAGGTTTATATTTACATATGCACTTTCTATCAAAAGATTTGAAACTTCAATAAAAATTTAGAATAATATTTAAATGTGTTCATATAATCTTTATTGAAAGTGAAAGAAATTCAATAAAGATATAGATTTTGGTTGAAATAAAAAAGTAATTTATATAAATATATTAAAGAATAATTATATGGAAGGTTTCTGAAACTTTAAATAAAGATTAGATTTATATATAAATATACTAAAATAATATTGTTATGGATAGCAACTTTTAGATCACATATTATAATTATAACATTTTTCTTAAAATATTTTATGTATAGCAGATTTTGATATCATTTTTAAAAATTCTCATCTTATCATTTTCTTCAATGGACTGATTAAATTTCTCATTGAACTGATTAAAAATTATTAGTAAATTGATTGGATTTATTAAGAAAAATGATTGAAGTGTGGTTATTTTCGTCATTTTATCATGATCTCTCCATATTTTTGCTATTAACTGAAAATATGTTAAAAAAGATTTTTAGAAAAAATAAGGGTTAACCACGTCTGTCCCTAAGTTAAGCATCGAGAGTTAAAAAAAAGTGTTATTAATAATATTTTGTTTGTTTTTTTTTTTTTTTAATAAATGTAAAATCCCCAAAAATATAATTACTTTTAATTTTTTTTAAGTCATATAATTACTTTTTAGTAGATTCATATTTACATATACACTCTTTATCGAAGGTTTTTTAAACTTTGGATAAAATTAGAAATATATATTTACCTTTATTCATATACTCTTCATATATTCGTCTCACTATATACTCAAGGCACCTGTGTTTGGAGGCTCGTACCCAAGAAACATTAAATAATTTAATAATTAAGCTCATTTGCAGATTTTGATCGAAAACTCTAAAGAGCATATTTTGATTTTATTTTCTTTTAAGAAAAAATTTCACATATTGATTCAGGATGACGCTAATATTATTTTTGTGTTTCCCTTTTTAAAATCATATACTTAGTTATTAATATTATTGTTGTTCCGGTATAATATTCTAGTGTTGCAATGTTAGATTCTACCATTGATTTTATTTATTCTTGATGTTGGGACAAGGGATTGCTCATGGTTAGGGTTGTTATTATGTTTCTAATTTATGTAGTGTTATGATCAAACCATTTATGAGATAGGATAATATGATAGAATAAATATAATATATAGTGGTTACTTAGATATTTCTTATCAAACTCTACTTCGGTATGTTTGCACTTTTTTTTAAAATCAAAGTTGTAATTATGTTTTTTTTTTTTTAATCTTATTTTTTTATTATTTGTTTGGTTTTAATTTTTGAGTTTTTGAACTTGTAGTTTATAACAATTTTATGTTTCATTTTCTCCAACAAAATATTTAAAATTTGCAATCCAAAAAGAATTGACATTTTAGTTTTGTAATGTATGGATGAACGTGAACTCGATGACTCAATCCAATTCAATCCAAAAATATATAAGTTGTCTCTTTAATTGAGTTAGATTAGAAAAATGAGAATCTGAGTTGAAAAACAAACCACAATTTTTAAGTTAGGTTAAAAATCTCCTTGAACCCAACCTAACCGATAAATTCATATCTCAACAACTTTTTGATCAATTTTGTTATTTGAAAATGGGAGTAGTTAGCATTTGCATTTCTGAAGTTTGTGTTTAAAACAGCATATCATATCCTAATAATTTTGACTATTTAAATTATTATTTTTATCTTCTAATAAGAAATTTTACTTCTTTTTTTTTTTTTTTAATAGATATGTTGATTATAATTTTGTTGAAAAAAAACCCTATGAATTTTTTAACAATAAAGGAAAATATGAATATTGCAACTTTTCTTTTTAATTTTAAAATAAGTTGCATCATCTCAAAACTAATAAGTTGTGCGTGGACTCCACCATATAAGTATTCTTCTTCTTCTTCTTCTTCTTCAATGGCTGGTGTTAGTTTTATCCTCAAGTTCAATATTAGATAAACGAAGTTGAATTCAACCTGGAACGAAGTTGGAATCTTAAATCTGTTATGAATTTGCTCACTATCAACTGTCAATTCTGCAAATCAACGAACACTGCTTCTTCCTTCCAACCATTTCCATGGAGGAAATCTACTTTCACGGGTAAGTCTGCTAACTTGTCCTTCAATAATTATGCATACCTATCAGTTCACTAGATTAGCTGACGATTTAATCGAGGTTATTCAGGAAAACGCATATTCTTGAATCAATTGCGATTAGCGCCTGCTCCAATTTCATTTGTAAATCCCATCCTTAATTATTTAAAAATGGTTGTGTTGTGTTTCTTTAGGTAGGAAAGGTTTTGGCGTCTGGGATGCGCAAAGGTTTTTTCCCACAGGATTGTGCAGTGTAAGATTTGGAATTTTGGTTTACAATGTTCGTTTTCTCTGATTACATGTTTACGCGCTTTCTTTTGGGTGTAGAGGTCAAATCTGAAGCCAAAGATTTTTGCAAGAAGGAAATCCGCCAGGAAATTGGAAAGAACGAGCAATGAAGTTTCTGAAACGTCCTCTTCTGCTATTTCTGATGATATTGTTGAAGATGTGAAAATGGGCTCTTCTGATAGTTCTATCAAGAACAGCTTGATTAATATCTCCTCCAGGAGTTCTGTGCTTCAGGCTTGCACACTTACTTCTGCTTTCATTGCTGCATTGGGCACAATAATTCGACAGGTGATGCATGGTCAAGGCAAAGTGAAACTTTCTTTGCATCATATACTCTGTTAGTGTTGTTTATTGCTTGATTTTAGGATTGTTAACATCATGGAGTGACCTAGTGGAGAGTGCCTCGAAGAACTAAGAGGTGAAGAGGGCTTTGGAGAATTAAGACGTCAAGAGGACTTTAGAGAACTAAGAGGTGATGAGTTCGATCTATGGTGGTCACCTTCCTACGAGTTTCTTTGATATCCAAATGTTGTAGGGTCTGGGGGTAATGTCGCATGATAATAATCTAGATGCGCACAAGCTGGCCAAGATAATTACGAATAACAAAAACGGATTTTAGGATACTTATTCTAATGAAAGAGGGAAAGAGGAACATGAGTTTATGAATTACAATACTTCCAATTGAAATCAAAATCAAATTGGTTTATCAGTTCTATTCTTTAATCAAATTGTTGCAAAAAATATCAGGAAAACAAAATTAAAAGTTAAGATCTATTCCTTATGCTATAGCTGTAGATTTCTTTTATGACTATGGTTACTTCCCTTTATGGAGATGATTATCATCTTAACATATTGGAAAGACTATCAATGGAATTTTCTTGATGCTGTGAGATGAAGAAAGGCATTCTAAGATCTATCTCAATGTTGTATGTTTTTAGGTATCTCATGTTGCATCGATAGAGGGACTGCCGGTGATTGACTGCACCTCAGAAGTATCATGTAGGACTTCCAAGTTCATTTCTCCCTTCTTGCTAATTAACTGTTCCACTTGAAGAGAAATAGTGTCCATCTCAAAAGACTTCCGAACCAAAACAACTTCTAGCTGATGTTTATTGTAGGTTAGTCATAAAGAATTTCATTAAATAACTTATTATCCTCACAACCCTTATTGTGCTAATTAACATCGTGGTGATCAAGTTCATTATTCTCACCTCTTGGAAAACTATAAACCTCATAGGTTTGGGGTCTGACGATATTAATGAATAATATATGGGTGTGTTAGCAAGTACTTGGAGAGCAAGTTAGAGGCTAGTGGTTATAAATAGAGAAGGATAGTTAGTGTGAAGGATCTTTGAATTGTATGAGAATTAGGGCTTGAGAGATCTCAAGAGTAAGGGAGGGTCCAAGTATCTCGAATCACTTGTTTTATCGTGTATGTTCGTGATGCTTTGCTAATAGATAGATCCATATTCTATCAAAACCATGGTTTGCGCTGATTTGAATAGGTGTACTATGTATAAGAAGTATAATCATGTGAAAAAAAAAATCTAGCTTGCCTTTCTATAGATTAAAAAACCATTTTGTGTGATTTGGAAGAGTGGCTGAAATGTCCTTTTTCTTTAAATTCTTTTGGATTTCGTAGATATGGACTAAATAACTGTTATCTTTCACTTATGTACTTCATACTGGCAGTTAGTTTTGAGATTAGACAACTTCAGTTGATTACAGGACTGGTTGTTCTAATATCTTCATCTCGATATATACTGTTGGAGATATGGCCAGACTTTGCTGAGTCTAGTGAAGCAGCCAATCGACAGGTAGCTAGTTGTTTAGTTTCCATCTGTAAATCTAGAGGCAACAAGGACTGAAAATTGTGTTTGCCGTGAACTTATCAATCATGTTTAGCGTTTGAAAACACTTCACAACTCCCGGTGCAGGTGCTCACTTTTCTTCAACCTATAGATTATGCAGTAGTTGCCTTTTTGCCAGGGATTAGCGAGGTGAGAAAGTATATCACTACATATCGCATTTTCTTATAGACTTTTTCTTCCTCTCCAAACATGAGTCCCTACTTCTACATTCATATGTTCCATCATCCATTTATCTTTTTATCATTTTAAGTAGCATTTATGTGCCCTCTCTGGGTGTCAGGAATTGCTTTTCCGTGGCGCGTTGATACCGCTTCTGGGACTCAACTGGGCTAGTGTCGTGGTGACGGCAGCCATTTTTGGCATTCTACACTTGGGAGGTGGCCGGAAGTATTCATTTGCAATATGGTAACCATATCTATATCTGAACTTCATATGATATGCCTGATGTAGAAATTCTATCTTAAGCAATAGATCATGAATCAGATACTTCGGAATAGGCTGATAGTTAAAATTGTTTACCTTCCACCCCACTTGAGCTAAAGTTTTTAGCCTTTTCTCTTGGAGTACTGATTCTGAATGTTTTGTTATGTTGTGATTGGAAGTGTTTTTTGTAACTGTTGTTAAAAGAAGACTGATTTTACAGAAAATTATTCAATAAAGTCGGCAGAGATGCCTATTAATAACTGCCTTTTAAAATAACGGTAGGAGTAGGATATGGGTTTGAATGTCATGTCCTATAATAACTACTGAATACTAAATTGAAGTACTTTTTAGTTTCCTCTCCTAAGTGCAAAATTTTCAACCACTATGTGAGTCACCCGAATAATTGTTCGGTTTTGACTTTAGAACAAAACTTTGATTATTCCTGCTCTCAAATAAGAGAGAATGAGGATGGCTACGTATTTATAAGAATTAACTCACTACAATTTTCAACTGTCTTGTGAAATTAGTCGAAATATGCATAAATTAGTCCGAACACTTTATATGTATATATATATATATATATATTCCTGTTCAGCAAGTTTCATTCAATTTTTTTTTTCTTCAGGGCAACTTTTGTTGGACTTGCATATGGTTATGCGACTATCGAATCCTCCAGCATCGTTGTACCGATGGCTTCTCATGCTTTGAACAATCTGGTTGGAGGAATTCTGTGGCATTACAAATCAAGTTCTTTGGAGAATCGTGATAATTTGAAATGATCAAGACGAACTAGAGGCGTCAACAAGAATAATAACTTATAATAGATGACCAAAGGTCATGATTCGAAATCCCACCCCAATTATTGTTAAACTAAAAAAAAAACAAACTAAAAGTCCTTGGTCATGCCTTTGTGTATATAACTATTTATATACACCATATTATTGTTTATTATTATTATTATTATTTTCTTAGATAAACGTATAAATATTGTATCAGATAGTAACAAAAAAAAACTTATAAATATTTTCTTTTTTGAGTACGGTATAAAGAATTTCTTCGATAATAGACATTTGCTTGTAGAAAAAAAAGAGAGCCAATCATAGGGAATTCTTCCGTTAAAAATTTGACTGCTATTTATTATATTATTTTAAAAATAAAATTTCCCTTTCTTTTTGTATTTCTCTCCTCTATGTGTAAAAAGAAAATAATAAAAAAAAAGTAATTGTAGTCCGCAAGATATAACTATTGAATGGGTAGTCCAATGAACATTATTATTTTTTTTTTCTTGAAAATTATATTTTTCAGTTGTTCTTTAAAACACTTAAAAAAAAGAAATTTGATTGTAATTTGATCGGAGCGGTCGTTGGCAGTTCAGAGGAGGGTGATACTTATTTAAAAATAAATAAAATCATCAACATTTGTGATACACGATCCTAAAATGAGTGCTACTCGACGGTGAGTTTGATTAACTAATTGGTTGGCGAGCGGCTCAACTACAGAGTGATGTCTCATAATTGAATTATGTACTTATATCTACATTTGTGGGCTCTTTCTTTTTCAAAATATCTCTGTCTAGGTGATAAATTCTATCATACTTGTTTTAATTTTAATAATGAAATATAATCTTTATATTCTTAATAAAAATAAAAAGGAATTCGGTTAAAGTTACTTGATGGGTGAAAAATGGATGATATAAAAAATGATGATAAAAAGTAATTTTAAGATTGAATAGAGTTGTACCTAATGGAAGAACACATTCGAAAGGAGTGGAGAAATGAACGAGGACACGTAGTGAATGTGATAGCGCTGAGATTGAGTAGCGATTAAAACGCGAACATAGAAATTTTGTTTGCCCTAAACTCTGCAAAACAAAACTCACCTAAAAGCCTAAAACGCAAAAGCAAAACCCCCATTAGTGCCACCACAGGCAGTGGCAATGGTGTAATATTTTAATTGAGCTGCTTTGCTCACCTACTTCAGCTACCTCACCCGTTTTCATTAATGATTCTCTTCTCGTTTTCTCCGTTTTCAAAGCGCCTTTAAAACCCAATTTTCCACTCCCCAAATCCCCCATTTCGAACATGGATCTTCATTGCATTGAGCAGCTGAAATCCCAGCCCTTGTGGCTTTGCTTCCTCTTCGCACTGGGTTCAATCTCGGCTCTCAAATTCTGTGTAATCCTTCTCAAATGGGTCTATGCCAATTTCCTCAGACCCCCGAAGAATCTCAAGAAATACGGCTCATGGGCGCTGGTCACAGGCTCCACGGATGGAATCGGCAAGGCTTTCGCTTTTCAATTGGCTCGCAAAGGGATCAATCTCGTTCTCGTCGCTCGGAACCCTGACAAGCTCAAGGACGTTTCCGATTCCATCCTCGCCAAATACGGCTCCATCCAGATTAAGACCGTCCTCGTCGATTTCTCCGGCGACCTCTCAGATGGGATTAAGAGGATCGGGGAAGCGATTGAAGGGTTGGATGTTGGGGTTTTGATTAACAACGTTGGGGTTTCCTACCCGTACGGGAGGTTTTTTCACGAGGTGGACGAGGAGCTTCTGAATAACTTGATTAAGGTTAATGTTGAGGGCACTACCAAGGTCACTCAAGCTGTTTTGCCTGGAATGTTGAAGAGGAAGAAGGGCGCTATAGTTAATATTGGATCTGGTGCTGCCATTGTCATTCCTTCAGATCCCCTGTATGCTGTCTATGCCGCCACCAAAGCGTAAGACCCCTTTGTTCATATTATTCTAGTTTTGTTCTTGCTTTTTTCTCCATAGCTCATGTGTTAATCCTTTATGATTTGCTGTGTCTTGCTGCAACACTGATGAGTTTTGTAATTCCAGCTACATTGATCAATTCTCAAGGTGTTTGTATGTGGAGTACAAGAAGAGTGGAATTGATGTGCAATGCCAGGTAATAATAATTAGTATCTCTTGTTGTTGGTTTCGGGTTGAGATTGAGATGTGGAAGGTTTTTTCTTTTTCTTTTTTTTTGTGGAAAACAAATTGAAATTTGATATCAGGGAGTGTCCATCTCAACTATTCTCATGGGATACACCGCACAATATTTGACTTTCAAGGAAACTCATAGGAAAATAACTACTAGTTAGGTGGCCACCATGTATTTATCTCGTAACCTCTTAGATCCTTGAGATACTCTTTGACCACTAAGCCAATCCATGATGGGTAATTTGTTAAAATGAGCTCTTAGTTGAGTTAGACATGACTTGATGGTGTGAGGTGTTTTCTACTCATTAAAATCTTTTTTCAAACTTGTTATCATGTTTGGTTAGAACTTAGAAATACGTTTGAAAACTAAAAGAATGTTGTGAGCATTTTAAAGTTACGGTTAATTAGTGTTGTGTTCTGTGTTAGGTTAGGAAAGTAGTTCACTTGAAACATTACCCTCACAAGGTATGCCAAAATACTAAAGAAAATCTAGGAACACTTTGAACTGTTTTTGGAAGAAGAACAAAATGAGTGGGTGGGTTTTTTTTTTTATATAATTTTCTTTTTTTTATAGAAAGTGTCTCAATTGTAAACACTATTCTATAGAATCATATCGAACTCACTTAGTTGAAAGTTGAAACATGGTGAACAAGATCCTCTCTCTTTCTCTGACCAACCAGTCTGTAACAATGTTCAAAAGCTAATTTTGAGCTCTATCTTGTTGTTGCTGAATACTTCTTCTGTGGCTCTATCTGTAGTTTTGCAAAGCTGTAAAATGGTAATAGAAATTAGGGATGCTATAAATTTAACTTGGCAAGCTGTTACTATTTTTACACTAACCTTTCAATTTCTTGCACTTTGAATTTCAACAAGTAGTGCAATCTTTACTTTTTGGTTTCTTTTTTAAATTCAACTTTTTTTTCGTTAGTGTTAGTTTACTTTCTAGAATTGAATTCATAACTTTAGGGTTAAGTATGACACTGAATTCATAACTTTAGGGTTAAGTATGACAAATTTTACCCTCTCATAGACTTCGTTTGAAAAATCATTCATGAAAATATTCTTGTATACATTTATTGAATAAAAAGCATGTCATAATGAAATTATTGAAATTTCAAAGATAAACAACACTTTATCGGAATTTTTATTAAAATTTGTGAGTTTTGAAAAAGAAATGAAGTCTATCTTGTGTATTAATCAAGCTAAATTTTGTACCAGACTTGACTTTTATTGAAATTATTAAGTTTTGGGAGACTTATACTTGTTGAATTAGTAAGATAGATCTTCAAGTAAAGGGAAAACAATGAAATTTTTTGTGAAGCACGGTGAGTTCTACAGGTGAACAGAAATGAAAATAGCTTGTCAATTTGCCACATTTTTTGTTTCCAAATAAAGTAGATAGGGTTATTCTTTGATATGTGCTATCTGGTACTCTACCTTGTAAGCACCTTGTAAGAACATTGGAAGTTTGTTGTCTGTAATTTGCATTTTTTCTAATAGAGGGCGACTTTTAAGAGCCTGTTGTTTTTAAGTACACAGAAAGTGTTTTTGTACGCTTCAAAAGTCATTTTAATCAGACCTTAAGTCATTTTTAGTACCTTAATTGTGTCATCAAACGTGAAAGCATAATAGTTTTCTACTGCAGTTGATAGATTGCCTGTCTCAAGTCTTAGTTTGAAGAAAGGCTATAGGAAATCTGTTGAGCTCTTCATACAACAAACTTGGTTTCTGCAGGTCCCGTTATATGTTGCTACTAAGATGGCGTCTATTCGAAGATCATCCTTCTTCGTTCCTTCGACGAATGGATATGCAGCAGCAGCTCTCCGCTGGATTGGGTACGAGCCACGCTGCACACCATACTGGCCTCATCAACTTGTCTGGGGTTTGGCATACTCATTGCCAGAATCTGTTGTGGATGCTTGGCGCCTGAAGTTTTGCCTCAGCATCAGAAAGAGAGGACAGCTCAAGGACTCCAAGAAAGAGTAGGAAGATATGTTTAGTTCTAATTTATGGAGAAAAAATAACCTTTCTTAGTGTCAGCTACTTCGATGAAATTTGGAATACAAGCATGCAAGGTCTGAATGTTGCGAGTTTTATTCTTCTTTGATGACCTTTCAATATGTTTTTTTCAATTTAAGATAGACTTTTCATATATTCTTCCTGAGAAAGGAAAAAAGGACTAGATAACGATGTTCTCCATTATTCTTATCTTAAAACTTATATATGTGTCACAGTTCTTATGAAATCCCACTGACCCATTTGATAAGCCTTTACTTCTTACAAGTTACACATTTGATACCTGCAATATTTGGGTTGTTTTTTTGGATATGTATATATGTATGTGTATATGTATGTATGTTATTGGAAATACTTCTTAACCATATTTTAGAAATCACTTTTCATATTATTTGAATAAATTGTCTAACTTTTTTTTTTTTTGTTGAGGATCCAACCTTGTCTAATAAGATCATTGAGTCACCTATTGAGACGAAACTTCTTATGATTTAATGTAGTACTAAAGCTTAAGCAAGTACTTTAGTTCACAAATTTAAATTTAATATAAGATTAATAAACTCAAAAGAGACATCGTTTTTAAGTGGCATATTTTAGAGGCATCAACCTTAATAATTTTATTGAGCTATATTTTTTAGGCATGTTGTAATAAGATCAATAAGCTATGTAACTCATGTTATCTAATATGTTTGTTCATTTCGCAAGTGAATCATTATACTCTTGATTGGGAGTTGCATTCATTATACCTCTTATTCATTGATTCTATTATACAATCATAATTCTAATTTTAGCAGTCAAACTACATAATTTAATTGGTTAAATTATTATTATTTTTTACTAAAAAATTTATCATGTTCAAACTTTCCACCCAAATGTTCAACTATAAATTAACAATAAACTAAAGATAATTAAAGTGGAACTAATGACGATCGAAGTGATAAAGTCTAGTTTTTTTAATCCACACCTCATTTGAATTAAAAAAAAAAGGTACTGGATTTTTTTTTTCTTTGAAAAGGTAAAATCTAGTTATTTAAATCTCTGGCCTCTATGATTAATTAGTTCTGATTCTCGATTAATTGAATTCCACATTTTAGCATCTACAAAAAAAAAAAAAATTATGCTATGATTCCATAATTCCAATTGGATGTGTTCAGTTCGTACTTCTAAGAAAGAAAAGGCGGTTCGAAAAATGTTCCTACCGTACTCTCAACAGAGAGTAGAGTGCAATAGAATCGACATATTTTTGGACCCGTTTAAAATGGGTAAGATCGGTATATACCAGTTGGGCCCTAAATTTGTTGAGGCCCATATAAATTAATGGGCCATAATGAACTGTTGGAAAATTTGGTAGCCCAGTATTTGTGCAACATTGACGCTCCAAATTCTCTCTGGCTTCACTGTTGTTTTGCTCGCCGCTTCATTGCGGCGGCTCTCCTCTGTGTTAGACTAAATAACTCACTACTCGGATTGTTTGTGTGTTAATGTCAACCAACGGCGGAGGACGGCGAGAAACCAACCTCTATAAGAGCGCTTCTCATCGCTTTGCCCTTTCAGTTTTGCATTGATACAATGACGATGCCGGACTCTCCCACCAGTTTTCTCGTCAATACTGTTTTCATCGACACCAACCTCGGTACTCACTTGGCTATGGCCGTATCCGACAGCGACACCGTCTCCGATGTCAAAGGTAAACTCTGCTAACTTCCTCTTCTTTTTCGCTGCTATACTGTTGTAGAGCCTATCATTGCATTCACGATCGGTATAGCTTTATTTCGTTAATTCATTTGGGGTAAAGCTCATGCACGG
>JBBMKA010000015.1:12893715-12912349 GCA_037833695.1 Sechiopsis laciniata
AAAAAGGGGGAAAAAAAATCCCAAAACAAGAGGTTGACGGTAGATACTTCAAATTTTTACCAAAGAAGCAACAAAAAGCAACCAATTTTGTTAACCCCACTGGAAATTTTCAGCTTTCATCATCGCTCAAATCTCTCCTTCCCATCGTCCAATCGGCCTTCTTTTGTGACCTCATTTCTTCTTCTTTGCTCCATTAAAATGGCTTCCTTATCTCCTTGCCGATCAAACTTTGTGTTTTCTTCGTTTCCGAACCGTGTTCCGACCTCCAATCCTCTTTTCCATGGAGTTCAATTCCGGGGTTTATCCCACCATAAGCCTCTCCTTCGCGGTTCCCTTGCCGTTGCCAGATTCGGGTTTCAACCCGAGTTCTTGCCTGACCCGGATGACGCCGAGGGCTTTGTGAGGGAGTTGTTCGGCAAAGCTGAGAGCGTTCTTTATACGATTGCCGACGCCGCCGTGTCTGCTTCGCCGGAGAATGTTACCACCGCCAAGCAGACTGACGATTGGTTTACTGGGATTACAAATTATATGGAGAGCATCCTTAAAGTACGTTATGTTTACCTAATTATTAGTTTTCTTCACAGCTTTAGTTTAGGCTTGGATTTCACTTCTATTTAATCTTCTTCGCTTCAACTTTATGTTGCAGATTCTTAAGGGTGGTCTTTCTACTCTACATGTTCCTTATGCCTATGGTTTTGCCATTATACTCCTTACGGTTCTAGTTAAGGCTGCCACATTTCCTTTGACCAAGAAGCAGGTTTTTTTTGCTGAACTGGAAGTTAACTTTAATATAAATATATATGCATTCGTTTTGTGTATATATGAACTTCTCGACTTTAATCAACTCAGGTAGAATCTGCAATGGCGATGCGTTCTTTGCAACCACAAGTAAAGGCTGTTCAGCAACGTTATGCTGGGGATCAGGTTCAAACTTTTCCCCTAACATGAAGGATATATCTCTGTAATAACGGGGAGGGAGTTTACTCATAATACTTGTTTTATTTCTGGTATCTATGTACTTTATAAAACTAAATTTAGCATAATTGTTGGTGATGTTGATTGCTTGCAAGAATTAGCTTCTTGATTTGTGGCATCGCGATTATATGAGCTTTGGTTCATAATAAATGTTATTGTAACCTACCTTTTAGAAAAGGATATTTTGTTTTTTTAACCATGCATCTAATCGTTACATGACCGTGAAAGCGCTAGCCAATTGATGTGTTTTTTTATTGGGCTGTTGTCCCATCTTTTGTAATTTCATACATCAATGAAATTGTTTCCTATTTTTAAAAAAGAAACCGGTAGCCACATTGTAACATGGCACTTCTATTAATTTTTCCTTTTTGACAGCAGCATTCTGAATATGGTTGAATTGAATTTTCTTCATTTTATGATCAAATCAAAATTTTTAATCTGTCTGCAGGAGAGGATTCAAATTGAAACTGCTCGACTGTACAAATTAGCTGGCATAAACCCATTAGCAGGTACTTAAATTGTATCTGTTTTTAGAGCCATAGAAGGTTTTTTTTATTTTTTTTTATTTTTATTTTTTATTTTTTATGGCTTTAGAGCCATAGTTACTCATACTCTAATAATTTCAATAGTACTGCTTGTCCATGTATGCTGTTATAAGAATTGGTTAAGTTGTTCTTTTGAAAAGGTGAGCATCTGTGTTCGTTTGTTCTGCTTAACTTGTTATACAAATAAGACTTTTGCCTGATGATGGACACTCACTGAATTGATAATATGTTTGTGAAATCTCTGTGAAAAAACCATTAGAAAAAATCAACATATTAGCACCTCTTGTACTTTGCCTAAAAATGTCTGCAAATATATGCATCCGTGAAATATCATTCTGCCCAAATGGAGGATTCAAATATTTGAACTTGTCATATTTGCTTGGTAATTAGTATATCACATATCAATTTTGTTCTGGACTTTAGGATGCCTACCCACATTGGCTACAATTCCTGTATGGATTGGACTATACAGAGCTCTTTCAAATGTGGCCAACGAGGTGCTATACTATTGCCTTTGAATTTATTTGGAGCCTGCGATTTCTAACTAACATATATCCCTAATCCGATCTGATTGCCCAAATTTAAGGGCCTCCTCACTGAAGGTTTTTTCTGGATTCCCTCTCTGGCCGGTCCAACTACAATTGCTTCTCGACAAAATGGGAGTGGTATCTCTTGGCTCTTTCCATTCGTTGTAAGTGCTTTAGTTTAACATGAAAGTCCATTTTGTGAAATTAATTTCTCCCTTTACTTCTCAAAAATATTTTTTATTGGAATTTCATGGATATTCTGCATGCATTAGTACAGTCCTGGGTATGTACTTTTTGGCCGTCTTTGAGACGCACCAAGTCATTAGTAGATCTATGAGTCCATTAGCTGCATTGCTGTGCACCTGGTTGACATGGTTTCTCTTTCATCTTGAATTGCAATACTTGATTTGTGGAAAACGTTAGTCAATGATTTATTACCATGGATCTAGTGCGAATTCTTTTGTTATGATTGTGTTGACTTCTGAGCAGGATGGTCATCCACCACTTGGGTGGTCAGATACCTTTGCATATCTTGTCTTGCCCGTGTTGCTGGTTGTCTCGCAGTACATCTCTGTTCAGATTATGCAATCGACGCAGGTCTGTTGTTATTTGATGTGTATTAGAGCATTTCTTTCTGTCTAGGTAGCTCGGTCTGTTGTAATTGATAGTGACAATTTAGATTACAGCTAATAGTATTGTACCAGAAACTTTCAACAATCTCGTTAGTTCTTCCTTTTTAAATCTCTAATAGCTAAGGTCATTAAATCTTTATATCACACCATAGTCTGAGAAAAATTTGTTGCTTACAAGTATAGTCGGTTAATTTTGGGTTACCTAACTTAATTTTATGTCATGACATCCAGAATAATGATCCAAACATGAAGAATTCTCAAGTCATAACAAAGTTCCTACCGTTAATGATTGGATATTTTGCACTTTCAGTTCCTTCTGGTTTAAGTCTTTATTGGTAAGCATTTTTATTTTCTAATGAGAACCTCCTCTAGTCTCTACACAAAATCAATTTTTCATTTTCTGATATTTTTAGTTGTTCTACGGTCACTCCTTGAGAAATTCAGCATATCTTATATATGTCATATGTTTTAACTCAGGCTTACCAATAACATCTTAAGCACAGCTCAGCAAGCATGGCTTCAAAAGCTAGGTGGTGCAAAAGCCCCGGACAAACAGTTCATTGATGAAATTGTGAAACAAGAAAAAGCCCAGATCCAGGGCCAAGTGCCCGAGTTAAACTCAGTCTCAAGGGGCACAGTAGCCAGAGAAGAAGAGAAACCGACAGCAGAAGGGCTAAAACCCGGTGAAAGGTTAGGAGTCATTTCTTACCAAAAACAAGTGCCAGCTTTTCCTATAATTATGTGTTCGTGGTTTTTGATGAGTTGATAATTTCCAGATTTAAACAGATAAAGGAGCAAGAGGCTAAGATAAGACAGCAAAGAGAAGAAGAAAAAAGGAAAGCTGAAGAAGGAGCCAAGCTTGAATCTCAGACAATAAATGACAGTGACAAGAGTTCAACTATTAGAGTTGTTGTCAATGGCAGTCCTTCTAGACAGGATGTGAAGGATGATGAAAACCCCACGTCCACATCTACCATGCACGGAACCAATCTGGACAATGAGGCTGGCGGTTCGAGTGAGCATCTGCCAAGTAAAACTCAGGACGAGGTACATTCTCGTTAGCTGTATAACTCATCACACTTTTTTTCTCAGTAATATGTCATTATACATTACAGATTCTCTTGTTTGGAATTCATCATTAAATGCCAAACATCTACATATTTCAGGGAGTAGTCAACACATACACTGGAGTTGCCAATGATGACAAACTAAACAAAGAAGAACAAAGAGAGTGACTGGTTAAACGAAGCTAGAGATAGTTTTTTATTATACAAGCCAGCAGGTCAATTGCATGGATGGTATGGCAGGAAAGCCAATTGTTTCGCATAGCTCGATATCGTGAAGAATTCCATCGGAGGTATTATGAGTTCTGCTGAAGTTTAACATCTTTTCTTGATGGCCACTTCGGTTTTCATAGTTTACTCGTCCATAATAGAATGACATGAAATGTAATTTGTAATCCGTACAACTTAGATTGAGTACTTGGATTCTTTTTTCGATTTTAAATACAACAAATAAGGAATTCCTCCTCTGATGGTCTTAGCACCTGATATGATTCTGTAGTTTTTTTTACATCTGATGGTCTTATCACTAAATAGATGGATTCCTTCTCTCTATCAATATGGGTTTGCTAGAATGATGAGCCTATAATAATAGAGTTTAGAAGTCTTCAAGGGGTGGTACAGTGGTTGAAAACTTGGGTTTTGAGGGTATGTTTCCCTTAAGGTTTCGGGTTCGAAGCTCACTTGTGACATTATTCCTTCGATATCTCTGATGCCTGGTTTAGGGACGAGCTTGATTACCCTTGTTTCAAGACAATAATAGAGTTTAGAACAAAGTTTTTGAAGTTCGACCATCTTCAACTTCAGAAGAATGATTTCATTTACAAAGAACTCGGCTCTTGAGGAAGCTTGCAACATTTCTGGACTGTTCTCATCTTAGTTCACACTTAGGAGATCATATCCTTGAGCAGGTTCTTGATCACTATAACGACCTTGTGGTTGTGTTTTTTTTAAAAGAAAAGTTCACTTGAACATTGGACATCAGATCTTTGGATGAAAATTTATCGCTGTCGTGTAGTTAAGATTAATCATTATATCAAGTAATAATTGTATTTGTCGTATTAGTAACTATTGTTTTTTTAAATTACAATAATTGGGGCGGAGAGATTTGATCTCTCACTACACTATTGCTCGGGTGCTCATATTAATAACTATTAACATATTAATTCTGATTGAAAAATGGTTATATGGATTTTGATGAAGAATGTTTGATAAAAATTATTCATCATGAACCGAAATGTGTAATGTATAATTCAAATAAATAAATAAATATTTTCTAAAACAAACAAGAGATCGGCGCAAATCTCGGTTGTTTAATGTAAAGCCCACAACCAATAACATAGTGGGCTGTGACTTCATCTATGGCTCAAGTGAGCCTGCAAATGGCTCATTACCCATTATGTGGGGAACCAGTAGAATTTGATTGCTAATTTCATTTCTGTAGTTTTGTAATACAATCTCAAAAAAAAAAAAAAAAATATAAAAATAAAATAATAATAATAATAATAAAATGTACGAACTATGAATACAACAAAGAAACCCAACTGTAATTCTTCAGGTTACCGAATGCTCCCATATCTAATTGTTATTGTATTAAAAAAGTAAAAGAAAAAAAAGTCAATTTTAATTTGAATTTAAAATAAAACACAAACAAACTTCGTGATCCCCAAACTCTGCATTGAGAGAGAGAGAGCCACGTGATAATAATTGGAAGTTGGACTTTTGAGTAGAAATAGAATTCGATAAGGTGGGAAAGTAAAGTTTTATAAATAAAAAGGACAAAAAACTTTTTGAAGATTTCTAAAAAAATATTTTTTCATTTTTCACATCTTACCGAGCACATGATTCAATCATTAACACATCAGAATAATTTTATTTTATTGAAGAAAAGTTTGAATTCTTCCATTGGAGTCTTGCTCAATAAATGCAATTTTTCATCCGTTTGTTTGTATTTTTTAATAGCCAAATTATGAAATAGAGTATAGATTATTTTTTATTTATTTATTTTTAAGATGAAGTAGAGTATAGTTAAGCATATAATTAACTCATTAGTCACTAATCTATTTTTAAATGCATGTAGATGTTGGTAACTTTTGTATAAAGTTTCTATAATAATAACAAATACACATTTTGTTAACCACTTAGGTCAAAGCTTTGTAGGTGTGTAAATACTTTTTTTTGTATGAATACCATTTAATTATCAATGATGTATAAAAGTGATACATTTCTTTGTTAAATCTCTTGAGTTTTATGATATTGTTGTTCTCTTTACTTTGAAAATCAAAATATATTACTTTTTAAAAAAATAAAAATATATTGACCTTAAAAAATGAAAATGTATTAGATAACTTTTGCTTAACTAGAAAGATATTAAAAAGTATAGTTAAACTACTTTTTTTTTTTGTTTTTTGAGAATTATAGTGAAACTACTTGCTTTAATTTATTTATTGATTTTGTATTTCCATGTTGATATATGGTGAAGATTATATATCTTTTATATTTAATTTCATTGTTAGAAATCGTCATTTCTACTTGAACAAAACCAAGCCTAAAAAAAGAAATTAAATAAATCTTAGTAGCCCAGTTGGCATGTGAACCAAAATTTGTAGCGTTTCCTACCTTCAAAATGCATGTGAAGGAGAGTCAACATTATTTTGTAGTCTGACCAATATTTTTAAAAAAATCGAATTTGAGTAGACTTTTTTTTTTTTTTTTGCTCGAATTTGTTGTTGCCCTTGAGACTTGAGATTATTTTTAATGAAATTATCTTTTAATAAGGCGACTAAATGAGATCAAGTGTAAAATCATTATAAAGAGAGAAATGAAAATAATACAAATATATACTTTGGAATTTTTTTTTTTATTTTTATTTTTTTATTTTTTTTATTTTTAATTCGCCCTTAAGAAGATAACTTATGAGCTAAAGGGAGTATATCGAGGAAATATCTTAACTATTATAAAGTTTGTAGCTTGAGTTTCTCAATTTTCTATTATACTAAAAAAAAAAAAGATAATTCATTTTATGTATTATTTTTTTAATTGATGGTTTGTGCTAGCTTGCGCACACCTCGACAAATGTCACTAGATATACGGTTTGATCCTACAACATTTGGATGCCAAAGAAACTCGCAAGAAATTAAATTCTTGGTAAGTGACTGTCATAGATTGAACTCAATCCTAAAATCCCCTTTGACCACTTGAGCCACTCCATGATGATTATTTTATGTATTATATAGTAAATCATAAGAAATCCAATTATGTAAATAAAATAAATGTGAGGTGGAAATAAAATATATGATTATATGATCAATATAAAGTACTTCAATCAATTTTTGTTGAAAAGGCTAAAATATTATATGTTAACACAAATTTTCAAATTTGTAATAATTTTTATTTTAAGAATAGTGTTGTAAAGAAAGTGTCATGGAGTCCTTGATTAGGGCAATCTGCGGTGCCCTACAGCTATGAGAAGGCAACAATAATGGAGGTGGGGTTGCTTCATAACCCGCCATGAGCACCCTCCAGCCCCATCCACCTCCTTATTCCACTCATATTAATTTTCTCCCAAAATATTATTTCTTTATAAATAAATAAATTCATAATCAAATAATATTTAAACAAAACTTGGATACTTTCTTAATAATGACCTAGTACATATTTGCTACTATTTATAAGATAATAATGTGTTATATATATATATATATATATATATAATGAAAGTAGATAAAAAATATATTACAAAATATATTATAAAATGATAAAATGATAAATTGACCAATGAACGAGAAATATAATATATTAAAGATGTAACACAATATCATACTTGTTCATAATATTATGGGGATTTTGCATGTATAATAAAAAAAAAGGTAAAATGTTTTGAAACATAAAATCAAAACTAATTTATTTGTAGGAGAAAATTCAAATTGAATTTTGGTTGAGTTCTATTAATAATAGAATTCAATCAATAATAAACTCGTTTCATTACTGCTTGAGTTTTCTATTAGTGATAGAACTCCAAATTAAATTCTATCACTAGTATAGTATCATTTATAGAAATCAATGCGTTATAGATATGAACTATTTTAGAAATTGTGCTACAAATATAATATAAGAGGTAGAATATGCTGCTGGGGATAAATTCTCTAATATTATCATCTCACTATATTCTTTGTCCGATAATTAAATCTAATTATGTAGCTACGGCTATTGCTTCATTACAATCTTAATGATAGAACTTTTGAGTTTTTTTTACCTAAAGTATGAGTATTGTCTATTAAAAATTTATATCGGAAAGTGAGGAGATCCTAGCAGATGTGAGTTGCTCTTCTTATTTTCAATTAATTTTGAGAAGAATGTTTATACTATTTAATTAATAAATTATCGGAGTTCATTAAACTCAAATAGATATGTGAACTGCTTCTTTCCGATATTTTCAGATGGTTGTCTACACTATACACTATCTCATTAATACTGTCCATTGGTATATAAATTAACTAAAGTTATTTCTTTTCAATTAGATTTTGACTCATGTCTATATTATAACAATTTTTCACATGAAGAATTTAGAGGAAACTATTAAGAATATTATACCGATCTTCCCTCTTGATAGTTCTTTTTTCTTTTTCTTTATTTAATCACCCTCTTGATAGTTCTTTCTAACTCATGTTTTGAGACTTCCCAATTTTGTGAATCAACAGAGAAGTAATTTTTATAGTTAATTTAGACGGAATTAAGGAAGAGAATCTTTCTTGTAAGACAATATATCGTATGGTTCCCTATTCTATTACGTTTTTATCAATTTAGTTCTTAATTGGATTATGAAAAAAAAAATCAAGTTTATAAAAAAATTTGAGATCTTTTCTTTTAGGTTACAACAATTGGGATAGAAGATTCGAATTCATGACCTCATGATCTATGGGTATACACTAGCCGTTGAACTACTACCCTTGTTGACCAAAAAAAAAATTTGAGACTTGCTGGACACAAACGAGTAAAAGAAGTCGATTTTGTTGATGAACGAATTGGGGTCGTTTCATGCGTTCAGTAGCATTCAAGTAGCATACTCAAGTTTTCAATTATATAGTAATAAAACAAAGATGATAGATACATTAACTTGTTCTATAACAAAAGCTATCAATTTTTTATACATAAAATAGCCTAATTAATCAGGAAATTACCCTGTCACGGATTGGTGGCGAGATTGATTATCTGGTTTGGTGTTAATTCATTTCACTCCACGCTCACGTATTCGATCTCTAGAATCGGTATTTGTAATCTCCCTTCCCTAACTTATACTAAAAAAAAAAAAAAAACAGTAAATTACCATACATCTCTAATTGATAGTTTTAAGAAATTGACCCATATATTAGCATCTAATAATCAGATCACTCTTTTAGACCTTTTTTTTTTATATCTCTCCCTTTTAGACCCTTAATTTCATTTGATTAGGATAATGAGGTTTGCCTTCTATGGAATTATAGATAAAAAGACCTTGCATCGCCTACCTTGTTTAGAATAACCTAAAAAAACTAGAGACCATTATGGCATATATTTAATTGTTTTTTAGAGTATATACATATATATTTTTTTCTTTCCCAAAGTGTATTTTGAAACTTGTAATACCATAAATTGGTATTGGAAAAATATGTATTTGGAAAATGATATTTAGAAAATATGTGAAAAAAAAAGAAAGAAAATTTAGGTTTATAATTGTGTCTACGGACAAAAGTATAGTTCAATCAACATAATTGTGTATTCATGATTAAAAGACTATCAATTTGGATCTTCCACTTTAATTATCTTTTATTTAAAGTTTATAACAATCTGACGTGTCCGTGGGAAATTATAGAAAATGAATGTATATCAATTGAATATTCTGAATTGAATGTTTGTGGAATAATACGCACAAGATCACAAGGTGAAGAGTATGAAAACAGGGATTGGAATAATGTAAATCCTAGTTGGGATAAGTGAAACTACCGGAAGCCAAGCAGCAGTTTAAGGCTAATTCACGCAATTTGTTCGTACAACGAATCAATAATTATAAGTACGCTTAATTTATATATTAATTGACATATAATTGTGCAAAGTTTTTATGTATTTATAATTGGAGTATCTTATCCACCTCCAGGGTTATAATAATCCAAATATTCTGGTGTTTGGCTTGGCTAGGGAATGATGGAATCTGACGGCTTACATCACTGATGAGAACAGCTGAGAATTCAAAAGGTCAAAGCATCGGACGGCTTAGATTTAATGGGGGTAGGGCAAATCTGAACAAAGACCCACATGGGAGAACGTGGCTTTCAAACAAAAGACACGACCACGCGTCAGCTTCTTGACGGATTGTACGAACTTCCCATGTGGCATTTCATGTTTTAAATTTACCTTTTCTTTTTTAATATGAGATCAAATTATTAAAAAATAGAGCTATTGGACGTCTAAATATAATTAATTAGTTTATATAAAACGTATGTTGCATAGTTTACATTTTATTATAATAAAAAGAAGCAATCACTTTGGAAGATGTATTATGGGATGAATTCAAAAGAAAAAAAAAAAGAAAAAAAGAGAGATAATTTGAATTTCGATTTTTAGAGGATGACACCGACATCCATTTTAGAAATTTGGAAGTGTCGGCAAATTTGTTGTAACTTTTTAGCATGGGTAGTACAGTATGAAAATGATTTTAGGTTATGTATTTAAATGTTTTTCTTTAATCACATTATTAATTTTTTTTTTTCTTAAAAATGCTAATGCACCATGTAGACTATAGTCTAATCAGCTCTTTCTTTCAATTAAAGAAAACATCGATTTTTTACCATATCGATATTTTGGTTAGAAAATTTGAATTTATAATTTTTAAGTCTGGATGATACATGTTAATTATCGTTACTCAATTTTTTGCTATAATCTCTCTTTGTATAAAAAAAAAGAAAAAAAAAAAAACATTTTGCTATGGCACAGCAAGTTATATATTTTTATGAAAACAGGTTGGCTGCGGTAATTAAATATTAACATCAAACTTTCAAAACAGAAGTTTCATTAAAAGAACATGGATGATATTAGAAATATGAGTAATTAAAATTGATTTTGGCAGAGAACCCAGTTAAGTTAACGGCCAACTACTTCGTGGCAACTGAAATTATGGATCAATGCGACCTTAGATTTTGGTTGAAAAAACAATCTTTTCCATTTTAATTTTTAAATTTATTAAAAAACCAAAACTCCATTTGTGAGGCTTTATAAAACCAGGCTTGTGGTCTCCCATCATCCTCATACACAAAAATATTAAAGAGGCAGCTGGTAGGCATGGAAAATCCCATTTTTGTTGTAATTATAAGCTTCACTCTTTTTGTCCAAATGTGCTTTATTTCTTCTTCTCCAGTTGCTGATCCTGAACAAGTAGTTGAACAAGTTCTCACGTAAGTCCTCTCCAATTCCTTTCATACATTTTACTCCAACTTCTTCCTTTCCATGCATTTGTGTGTAAAGATTTATGTTCGGTTGAAATTTGATCAGGAGCATAAATAATGCGACGAGGAGAAGAAATTTGGGGTTTTTGTCGTGTGGAACGGGGAACCCAATAGACGACTGTTGGAGGTGCGACCCCAACTGGGAGAAGAACCGAAAGCGGCTAGCGGAGTGCAGCATTGGCTTCGGAAAGGGGGCCATAGGCGGCAAAAACGGAAAATACTACATAGTCACAGACCCGTCCGACAAGGACGTGGTGAACCCAAAACCAGGCACTCTACGCCACGCCGTGATCCAAAAGGAGCCCTTGTGGATCATCTTCAAACGCGACATGGTGATCAAATTGAAAGCTGAGCTCATAATGAACTCTTTCAAAACCATCGACGGCCGCGGGGTGTCTGTCCATATCGCCGGCGGGCCTTGCATTACCATCCAATTTGTGACAAACATTATAATCCACGGCATCAACATTCACGATTGCAAACAAGGTGGGAACACCAACGTACGAGATTCCCCCGACCATTACGGTTGGAGGACTCTGTCGGACGGGGATGGGGTTTCCATCTTTGGGGGCAGCCATGTTTGGATTGACCATTGTTCTTTGTCGAATTGCCGTGATGGGTTGATCGATGCGATTCATGGGTCGACTGCTATAACTATTTCGAACAATTACATGACCCATCATAACAAAGTTATGCTTTTGGGGCATAGTGATTCGTACACTCAAGATAAGAATATGCAAGTTACCATTGCTTTTAACCATTTTGGTGAGGGCCTTGTCCAAAGAATGCCACGGTATATACACATCTTCAAATTTCAAACACTTTTTTCTTTTTCTTTTTTTTAATCTCGTCATTTATATGGGGGGTTCTAATTTCTTTTCTAAAAAAAAACAATAATAGATGCCGACATGGGTATTTTCATGTGGTGAATAATGACTATACTCATTGGATAATGTACGCCATTGGTGGAAGTGCATCTCCCACTATTAATAGCCAAGGAAACAGATACCTTGCTCCTAATAACCCAGATAGAAAAGAGGTACTAATTTCATTGCTAATTTAACTTCTATAGAAACTATTCATTGTTGAATCTTCCTCTCTAATTTATGAACCGCCTATGTTGTGGTTTCAGGTCACCAAGCGTGAGGATGCACAACAAAGTAAATGGAAGAATTGGAATTGGAGATCCAATGGGGATTTGATGTTGAATGGAGCATTCTTCACGAGGTCCGGTGCCGGATCTTCATCTAGCTATGCAAGAGCTTCGAGCTTGAGTGCAAAGTCATCGTCCTTGGTGAGTTCGATGACGGCCGGAGCCGGGGTGCTGCGCTGCCAAAAGGGTTCCCGGTGCTAGTTGAGCCAAACATGGCGATATATTCATGAAGATAAGCAAGGAGAGATTTGGGGATCTTCTTGTATAGTTATTTTTACTTTGTCTTATTTGATTGGTCACAATTGAAAACCTTTCTTTTTTTTTAAAGAAAAAAGTTGCATTTCAATCTGAGTGACCATCCATTTGTAATCCTGTCTAATTATAACACAATATAAATATTGCTACATGGAAAAAATGTATTTTCTTGAAACTCTTCAATGATTCTCAATAATTACCAGTTAAGGCCACACAATTCAAATTATTAACATTTTGATCAATGATGTAATTATGTACCTTTTGATCAATTATGTGGGGTACCAATTAAAGTACATAAAAAGGACATTCGAGGGGGACACAATAAAGAAATAATTCATTATTTATGAATGCATTTCGCTTAAACGACTTCTAAACTTTTATTTTTATATTTGATCAAACCATGTTATAACTTATAAGTTTGAATGAATGGCAAAACTAATGTGTTCTTTAAAACTAAACCAAAAACAACCTAAAAATTAACTAGTATTACCTAAAATCCAACTAACAAATCCAACAAAAAAGGAACTCAAGAGGACAAAATCAACACCAATGGAAATAGTATGATTTAACTAAATGAATGCTGAAGCTTACAAACAAATGATAAAGAAAAGATAACTCTACTATAGAAGGGTAAGAGTTATATTTGAATGACCAATTAAATAAAACGAGAACGTTCCGTTGCAAGAAAAAACAGAAAAGTGAAATAAATGGATACTAAATGAAAAAATTTAGCATAAAGAGAAAGCAATAGAGGAATCGGATTGGATAAGAAAGTTTATATTTTGTAGACTCCGAGCCCATACATTCACAATACATAAATGTTAATTTATGTTACATCCCATGATCCAATGCTACACAAGATCAATACCAAAATACAGTGCAACCATATATATCAAACCATACCATTTGTTTTTTTCCCCTTAATATCTTAGGGTTTGAACCAGCTAGACATCGAATAATCTCATAAAGTAAAACTCATCTTATCCTACAAAGTGTCAAAAAATCTATTGAAAAAAAAAAAAGAATTAATTTATAGATAAATAGTTATCCTGAATTAAATATATAACTTCCTAGTTTCACAGACTAACTCCTATGAATCAAACCATACAAATATTCACTTTAAGATAACCGAAATATCGAAAATTTCAATACAAGGGCCTCGGCAACTCCTTGATTGTAGAAAAACTCTGAGGCAAGGAGGATTCAAATCTATCATCAAGATTCTATAATTTAAACTTAATGACAAAGAAGAAAATTGTATTCTATGAATGACATGAGAAAAGGAGGATAAACATGGCAAAAGGAATAATGGCTAATGAAGCCGGTTTCATACAAAATATTCCACCATCCATTGTTGATAAATACCTGCTCAACTCCAGGATATTTATCAACAGCCACCTCAACAGCAACTGAACAAGAAATCTCAGCCGAGCCACCACCATATACTATAGAGTTATTGCGAATGAGATTCCTCGCAACACATAAAGCATCGTGGATGCTGCATTTCGTCTCCTCTATCATCACTTTGTTACCTAAACCAAACCATCGCATGATAAAACTCATGAGCTTGTAATCATCGAAGGTCTTGAATCAAGATTTTAACGTGTTCTTTCATTTCCATCTTTTAAACTTGTATAAACTTTCATATTTCACATTTCTTAGGTAGGTAAAGGTTAATATCAACCATCGAGTATGAGTATCTATGCCCAGTCCAGGTTAATTACGACCACCATCTCCTAAAAAGAAAAGCAAAGGCTAAAATGTCTCTACTCGATGATACACAAAACACATGCAAGTGAAAAATCTCAATGTTGTTTTCTACTTTATTAATATACAAAAACCTATTAACCTATTTATGTTTGGCCCAATGCTTTAAATTAGCACCACTGGCAGTGAACATAGGTCTTAACTACTGAGGCAAATTTGACTGTAACATCATTTCTCTAACCAGTTGTCAAATTTTACTGCCTAATCTATCAATCAGGACTCTTATCCAAAAAAAAACTATCAATCAGGACAAAAATGATAAAATAAATTACTTGGAAAGGATACAGAATAACAAAGGATCTACCTCCACGGATAAAAATGGTCACAGCCCGTGAATTCGCACAATGTTCAATGTATAGCATCCAATCTTTTGTTGTCCCAAAAGCTTTTTCTCGAACCAAACCAGCCTTTAAATGAGGAGAAAAGAAAAGCAGACGCCATTATGAGTTAGAGCTGCTCGATTATAAATAAACAAGTGAGGAAAGGGAAACAAAACATAAGCTACAAGTAACCTAACCAATACTACATTTTACTACACTATATACCCAAACAAGTTCATAAAAGTGCAATTATATCGTATTTTAATCTACAAGACCTATTTAAAATTATTTTAGAAAATTGTACCGGATGGGCTTTTCTCACAAATAATTAAAAATGGAGACAAATTTTGAAATATTTGAATTCATAGCCATTAATACGTGTTAATATTGTATTATAAATACTCATTAATACAGTATTATGTATTATTAATATTGTACTATAAGAAAGTATGTGACAATAACCATTTATACCAATGACTATAGTTGCTAAATTTTTTTAAAAGTGACCATATTAGTAATTATTGTCTAAATTTGACTAATCTTGTAAGTTTCCCAATCATTTTTTCATCTAAGTTAACTACCAATGGTTTAGATAGCATATCCCTAACCTATCAACCATGAAACACATTATTACAGCAAACAAAAATGTAATACATACAAAGTTGCACGCAGGATCTAAATTCAAAATAGAGACATTACAAAATGGATTAAAATTAAATGATTAATTAAACTAAAGATAATGAGAAGGGATCAGTGATACCTTCCCAAGTTTCTCTGTAGTCAATTCTTGGAACCTGGGGACTATTCTTCCACCTACAAAGTCAATAAAACTACAAGTTAGGCAAAGAACCAACATTAGTTAAATTCAGGTTCTCAACAAAATTTACTATGTTTGAGAGTTAAAGCAACGATTATTTCGTGAATTGGTTCTTAATTCAATTACAAACCAAAACAATTTTTAGTCTTGGCACCCATCCAATCCCCTTATTGTTAACCAGCCCCTCTCCCCGTGGACCTCTATTAGGCTAAACAGTTACTATGTTTGAGAATTAAAAATCAAGTCGGAATTCAGGAGTGAGTGTCATTTGTCTTCCAAGTTCCAACAATCAAAAGTCAAAATACTCATAATGTTCAGAAGTGGCAAAACTCATCAGAAAAAACACCATCCCAAGAAGGCAACCCCCCTATGAGAGGTTTCAATTTCAACCCATGGCTGCCAGGTTGAATCTAAAGTCTAAACCTCGTGGGTCACTAACTGACTGAAAATGCTGAGAAAATAATGGAGGTAAACCTGTGGCTATTGCTATCAACTCTAGCTCCACACCACCAACCCATCTCACAGCTCGTAAATTTCGGTGCATCAGCAGATGATTTGCTTCATCATCAAACCCCAATTGGCAAAAACCAATATAGCACCAACATCCTGAAACAAAAAAAAAACAAAAAAAAAAAAAATTCAGCACGAGCCATAAAATAAATCTTCATGAGGGAAAAGAGAAACCCAACTTTCATTAATAACAATGAAAACACCAAAATGACACCACAGTAAACCAAGCTAGTAGAACAGAGCGAAAACTGGAGAAATAAAATTATTAGAACCACTCTAATTCGAATTTACAAACGAGGAAATGTCCCTTTAAGAGAGAAGTATGAACCTAAAGAATTAATTGAAGTGAAGAACTCCATACTACCGCTTCATGGAACTTTTCTATTCTAAAAAAACCTCAATCTCAAAACCCAAGAAACCACAAAATAGATGAGAAGATAAGATTATCAGAAAAACAGATTGAGTATTTTCCATTCTACCTTGCATTTTTGCAGCATGTCATCAAAGTACTCGTGCTCTTGTAGTCTCCACGTCTCAAACTTTTCGACTGTATCAATATCAACCTTATGCTTTGTCTTGGGTTTGGGTGGTTCAAACGGGCAAGTCAATATGGCAATCTTCGCCTCTAGGCATCTGAGGGTGACTCATGTCTTTGTCCGAGTTCATAACCCTCGGCAATTCGAATGGGATGAATTCCACGTTCTAATAATCGCTCCGCCTGTTGTAGGAGTGCACCCGCCATTACAACCACACCCGTGGTGCCATCGCCAATCTCATAATCCTGACTTCGTGACAACTGTACCATCAATTTAGCAATTTGATTGTCGACATCCATCTGCTCCAAGAATGTTGGACCATCATTGGTGATAGTAACGTCGCCGTCAGGGGAGTGGAGCATCCTGTCCATGCCCTTGGGGCCAAGGGATGGCAGAGGCAATGTTAGATTTGTGAGCATCGAGACCCTTCAACCTGCTCTTCTGCTCCTGCTCCTTCAAGATTATGAATGGTCTCCCATGGCTAGGCTAGGCTACGTTCAAATGAGCTTCACTCTCCGATCATCGAATGGATCTCCCACTGTGGTGAAGTAGAACACAAATCACAGATCCCACCGGAAATGGTAGCTCCACCCAGGAGGGGTTTTAGAGTTACTTGCCCTTGCTTTCAGAAAGCCCTAATTCAATCCCCCGTTTATGGCCTTCCCTTTTCTTTTGGATTTTATAAATTTGGGCTTATATTTTTACAAATATCAATTTGGGCTTCTTAACGGAGCTTCACCCTTTAATACATACAAAAATTCTATACAAGGACACTGACTCGAACTTATGATCGTTGAATTGAAATGATTTAAAGCCAATCAAAATAACTCCATCGCCACCCCATTTTGGTTTCCTTTTATAAATAGATCTTCTTTTAAATCTTGTTCTTGTAGTACACTTATACAAAAACTATTTACTCAAGATTTTCAAAACTCTCGATTCAGGCCGAAATAAAAAAACCATTTATCGACAATTTTCAAAACCTAGATAAAAGTAAAGTTATTTTCAAATGTTTTTTATAAACCATTTACCAAGGTTTTTAAAACACAGAGGGTGTTTATTTTCAATACTCTTTAAAAAATTCATTTACTGTAGATTTTATAACTCAATAAAGTGTAATAAGTTTGATTTAAATATTTTTATAGGCCATTTATCGAAGGTTTTCAAAACCCTTGGTAAATGTGTTATACATTTATTTTCGAATATTGTTATAAACTATTTATTAAAGTCATGTTTGGTTTGGTGGTTGGATTTAAATTGATTTGAAAACCAACTCCAACTAGTGTTTGATTTACAGGTATTTATTTCAAAACCATTTATTTTCCAATGTTATTCCACCTTTCATATGGTTTTGGTGTGAGTTCAATAAATTTGTATAATGTCTTTTCATTTTTGTCAATATTATTTCTCTCTCAACTTTCTTTTCCTATCATTTCACCACAAATTGATTTTTATTCATTATAACATCCACGATTTTATTATAAATATATATATATATTAATCTCAATTTTTTGTTCTTATTTAATTTATGACTTTTATTTTTTTTTTTTTTAATTTATTTATTTTTATTGTAATAAAACAATTATTTTTTAAATAACATCAAAGATTTCTAAAAATAAACAGTAATAAAAAAATTTAAATAAAAACATAAACAAAATCGGTGAAAATTACTCGTATTTCTAATTAATTATTTAATTATATTTTTTTTAATGCAATATTTGTTTTCAACCATCTTAACGAATTTATTTGCAACTATGTTAATTCAAATGTAACTTATTATTAACTATCAAATAATAATAATAATAATTATTATTATTATTACAATTATTATAATTATAATTATAAACTTAAAAAATAATATTTATTATTATTATCATCAATATTACTATTAGGTGTAACTATATTAATATTATTTATTAATTTATAATAAAAACAATATTATTTAATAATTTATAATAACTACATAATAACGATAATAATAATAAACAAAAGAATTTTATAAAGTTTTTTTATTATTTATAATAATTTATTAGAATTTTATTTGAGAGAAATAATACA